>JAZHYW010002415.1:0-106506 GCA_037355805.1 Ixodes ricinus | reverse complement strand
CAGGGGCAGCTGCCAACGCTATGAGCTCGCGCTTCTAGCCTTCGCTGCGGAACAACATAAGGTGAAACGGAGTATAGAGCGCAGCTCTTGAGGAGGAGGAGGGGAGGGTACAGAAAGAGGGTATGCCCTTCCTCCTCACCCGTACCCCCTCCTCCTCCGCTCCTTCCCCCTCGTCCTCTGCTCCTCCTCCTCCCCTCCTTCTCCACCCCTCCTGCTCCTCTCCTTGAGGTATTTCGATTTTGCGATATACCGTGCTAAACAACCCAGAGAAAGATATATATATATTCTGGTATTCTCGCACACCTCTTCTCCTTAGAAAGAAAATGTAGTTCTCACATCTGGAAGCTACACTCTGTCTAAGTTCTGTCGGTGCCAGGAAACAAGACAGCAGGATCAAGGCGGGAAAACGAGACAGCGTTAAAGTCAACACTTTGACGAAGCACGTGATACTCTCTATGTCATCCTACTTGCTGTCGGCTCTGTCGAAGACTGTTTCTGATTTCCTCGGCATTGAGCGTGCTCCCCGAGATGGCACAGCAGAACAGCGAGTGCACGTCCCTCGGGGCCAATGGGATGTTTTCCTGCATGACCGGTATGCAGTTCTTCTCTGTCTTGCACGAAATATTCAGTGACTGTCATAGGCGAAAGATACAGAGCTACCAAGAGCAAACCGTTGTCGACCTTGGTGGTGCACCATTTAGCCACTTCGGCTGGCGTTTCATAGAGGACCGATGGGTGCAGCACAGACCCGTACCCATGTAGATGGCTCATTTGGATAAGGAGTACACCACGCTTTCATGCGCTTGCATCATGCATCATGCTTTCATGGTAGCTTGCATCTCCCCTCACTCCTCCTCCTCTCCTCCTCATTCCTCCTCCCTCCTCCTCCCCTCCTATTTTTCTCCACTTCCCCCTCCTCCTTCCTCCTCCTCCATCCTCCTCCTCCTCCTCCTCCTCCTTATGCAATCTTGTGCGCAGCGAGGACTACGACAAAAGGTAGAACAGGACGCAAGAAGGACACAAGGCGCAACCAACTCGCCCAAACAACCACTCTTCTCCTCCCTCCTCCTTCCTCCTCCCTCCTCCTCCTTGCTCTACCTCCTTCCTCCTCCTCCTTCCTCCTCCCTGCGCGTTGCATCATGGGACCTTTTCCATAATGCACCTCGCGGTTACGCCGACGCCGACGGCGACGGCGACGGCGACGTCGACGCCAAGGCAGCAGCCGCTCAAGCCGAAAACGGGCGCCTAAGAGCTGCGCTCTAAAAGAGCTACGGGCGAAATAAATACATTCTGTGTGCTCGCCGCTTGGATTCGGATAAATAAACCCCCTTGTCCCTGTAGAGCGCTCGTTCTCGCAAAATTTGCGAATAAACCGTGTTTCCAAAAAAGCTGATTTTCCTTTTCCTTTTTTTTTTTGGTCATTACTCGTAATTGGAAGTTCTACCGTCGCTTTCGTCATGAATATATTCGTTATTATATATAGCTCGCACATGACGTCGTCTCCTCCTTCTGGTGGTTATTGCGACTTGTCTTAGAAAGAGAAACAAATTCGATGGTGCGAAATATATGCTGAAGAAAGAATGAGCTCAGAAAAACTAAGAAAAACGACAACCACAACGGCTTCTTGTCTGACGTCAGAGGATGTGATGAATAACGGTGCATCAGGGCTTTTTAAGAGCGCAGCTCCTAGGCGCCCGTTTCCGGCTTGAGCGGCGTCGGCGTTGCCTCCTCCTCCCCTCCTCCTTCCTCCCCTTCCCCTCCTTCTTCCTCCTCCTCCCTCCACCTCCTCCATCCTCCTTCCTCCTCCTCCTCCTCCTCTTTCCTTATGCAATCTTGTGCGCAACGAGGACGACGACGAACGGTAGAACAGGACGCAAGGACACAACAAGGCGCAACCAACTCGCCCAAACAACCGCGACGGTGACGGCGACAGCGTCGGCGTCGCCGTTGCCGTCGTTGTCGGCGTCGCCGTTGGCGTAACCGCGCGGTGCATGATGGGTAAATTTCCCACAAAACTTAGCGGAAAATTTTCACCGGTAAATTGAGCGGAATACTCTCCTCGCTAAATTCTAGCAGAAAAAATTTCCCGCTAAACCTAGGGGAAACATTTTCCCGCCACATTTAGCGGAAAAAGTTCTTCGCTAAATTTAGTGGAAAAAATTTCCCACTAAATTTACCGAAAGATTCCCACTAAATTTAGCGGAAAATCTTCCCTGCTAAATTTAGCGGAAAAAATTTACTGCTAGATTTAGCTGAAAAATTTCCCCGCCAATTTAGTAAAAAATCCCCCCCCGAATAAAAAAAAATTAGCGGAAAAAATGTCCCGCTAAATCTAGCGGAAAAATTTCCCCGCTAAATTTAGCGGGGAATTTTTTCCGCTAAATTTAGCGGAAAAATGTCCCCTGAATGGGAGGCGAGCAGGAGAGGAGAAGGAGCATAGCCCCCTCTCCGTACCTTCCCCTCCTCCTCCTCCTCAAGAGCTGCGCTCTAATTCGGCGTTGCAGGGAGTTGTAAACGGCTTTTATTTTTTTTATTAATATAACAGGTGTTTTATGGAGCCTGTTATGGAAGACGTATCCGGTTATCCGACAGACACACCACGCTTTATGCATTTTATTTGACGGTACAAACACGCATGTGGGATGAGCAACGAATTCAACCAGTCACTCATTCGCCGTGCCGTTGGCTAATGGCCTGACTATTGTTGGACGGTTCAATTCATAATGATGTTTCTACCTATTCATTGTGAAACTTGTCAGGATATCTCCAATAAGGGCTCTCAAGGCAGTTTCGAGCTTGCACACTGGAATAGAGTCGGGTTTCTATTTATTTATAGAATTTTGGTTTTCATACAAATTTTATGAGTGAAACTTTTAAGGCTACCAGACTCTCCACAATCTTCATTTATTCTCTCTTTACCTCTCTTCTCTCTCTCTCTCTCGCTGTCTCTCTATTATTGAATCCCACGCAATCCTTTCATTACACCTGCCTTTCTTTTCTTTTTTTTTCTTCTTCACAAACCCGGCAATCCTAAAGGAAGTTTCCTACAGTTTCATCAAATTCAATAATGCGCTCTTTTGACCCGTCGAGTATAACAGCGTCGACCATTGCCACGCGAAGATCTTACTTCAGCGAGACAACAGAAATAAAGATATACCTGAAGTTTCCGAGATCAATAGTGTCGCTCGCTCCGTGAACAATTGAACAAAAGCAACAAAATACACCGTTTCTTTTTTCTCTCTTTTTTTTTTGCAGTTGAATGGGTTATTATATATTACGGCAGAGATTTTAGTTTTTAATTAAAAAAACAAATAAAGGAAAGTATGGAGGCCTTATATCGCAAAACAACTAAGGGAATGAGCGATGCCTCGAACACCCCTTGGAGAAAGAGACCACTCAGGCTTTAAGACTTAATTTAAAATGCCATTAAAAAATACAATAAAAAAACTAGCCATTTCTGAGTGTCATCAAGATAAATATATATTATCAGAAAAAATATAATGTTTATATAAGAATAAAATTGACTAGGACAAGCTCAATCTACCCGTATTAATGATTCTCAGTGCTACTTCTTTCAGACGCTTGTCAGCATTTGAAATATCTAACGCCGGCACCGCCGAGCTATGATGCGAAAAATCAGAAAGAAGCTGAAGCGTTGATTATAGCGACCAACCCGAGCCGAGAGGCGCTATCTCAAGATAAGAGCAGGACGGTATTTTAGTTGCCTTCCTTCAGCACACGCTTCTTATTTTCAAGAACACTTCGGTGTTTCCTAAGTTTCAACGCATGAGCGCTTAGAAAATGCACTACAGAAGCTCTACTAGTGCGCACTGGAGGCTAAACACGCTAATGACGCTCCGCATTTTTTGCCTGAGGGTATTTTTTTATGTTTCGTTTCCAACTCGAGCCTGTGGCCTTTCGTTGTGCTTTTGTTGCGTGCGCCCCTCGGAAACTCGCGAGACACCTGAGTGTTATCGATTGTTGGAACCTTGCGCTGGAAGCGAGACAACTGGAAGACGTCCTTGACGTTGGAGCCGAGATATTTTGTGGCGCCTTCTTAGGGTTCCTACCCATGACGCGAAGACCAGGCTTTGCCTCACTGGTTGTGAATCTAACTGCTCAATATTTGTTCCAAATGACAAGTTTCATGGTTAACGATTTTATATTACCCTTATTATAGTCGAAGCAAACAAATCGCATCCTACTAAACACGTCTTGATAGGCTCTTGAGGAATCGTGGAGGGGATCGGTGGCCGGATGGGCTAGCGCACACCAGCTCGGAACTCGTGGAGCGAAAGCTCGCGCTGCAGAACCCAGGAACCTGGGCTCAATCCCCACCCCTGCCCGTTTCGATCTGGATGAGCACTGTACCGTCGTGCGGTCGTGTATCACTACTGCGTGGTGGACATTAAATACCCTGGGATAGCGGTTGTACTGCACCAGCTGAATGGCTCATCTACAGCTGAGAGACAAGTATCCTGTTGAGGCAGACTGTATAAACATATACGGGGTGTCACAAAAGAAAATTTACACGGTCTTTTTTACCGCGTTGGTCTAGTAGCCCGTCTTCTTTGTCTTACACTTCTTATTTTTATGCGTATCACGCAGCACCCATGACACGACTTCAATGGACGTATAATTATTTAGAACAGATTTGTAGGCAGCTTAACCTAGATATTTTTATGAGCGTAAATTTAAAAAGTGTGTTACTACCACATTGTTTTGTCCTAACTGTTTTATTTTTTTATCGTGCCCGAACTATTTTACTACTCTCTGTTAGTTGATAACTGCACCACTAAGGAGGCGTCAAGCTGTTTGAAGGTCACTCAAAATAAAATACATATTAATTTTTAAAAAAATGCTGAGTTGTGAGCACACGCCTTTCTGTTATTTAGTTATTGCACGTGTGAAGTGCCTACAGTTATTACGTGATTGCACGTGTGCTTATGACCAATACACTGACACCTTTTGCTTTGCCCTGTAACAAAGTTTACAATGATACATTTCTCAAAACCGAGAATACTGCGCCGTACTGTTTGTTTATGAACACGTCTCTTTGGTGGCAATTCGTGGCACCGAATTGCAATAAAAGCTGCTTACTCGAACAAAAAGAAGAAAACATAAACAGGCATGTTAATTACGTGCGGTAAATATTTCTCCTAACAGTTTATTATGTTTTGTACAATTTGTATATTGAGATCCTAATTACTTTAATGAAATTTCTTGTGCCTATGCTAGCGCCACAATGTCGGCTAGGCTGAGGAGGCACCTTTACATTTTTATTAGAGAGGTTAAAACCAGGAAAAAAACCCAGATATCGATGCATTATAAGCACTCATGTTACGTATGAAGTTGAGAACTATTTAACGAATCCAGGATCTCCCTAAAAGGTGTGGAACAGATCCGTGCATGTTACGAGATTCCCAGGGCTCACCGGCATTTTCGGACATCACTGCGGACTTGAACAACTGTCTTCGTAACTCGTTAGATAGTGTAAGCGGTACTTACCAGTTGCCACCGCGACGTTCAGACGCGCATCGCAGCAAACCGCACATGGCTACTTAAAGCTACTTCTCAAGCTTAGAAAATATTTTATTTCGTTTTCCCAATGTGCGGAAGATATCCACTGCCAGCATGCAATATCTGCAAGTTGGCTCTTTCTGAATAATAAGCTAGTGTCTTAACTCCAGAAGTAGCTCACCACTGAACAAGCAATAAATGATGAATGAACGTATCAAGGTATGAATAGCAATATAAGTAGCACACGATATCTTACGTTGTGAAGAGCTCGACAGAGAAAAATACGAAGTCTCCGTTGTCCATCCCCAAGTCGGCAGCGGTCAGCATAATCTCCCGCACGGTGTCCGGTGATGCGCAGATGACAACAACTGCAAAGTTGGAAAAAAAGAACCTATTATGAGTTTTTTGACGTCTTTAATTCTTTGTATATTCCTACGTGGGATAGTTGCCGACCGCCTAGTGGTATTACGGTTGGTGCGTTTGCATATCGAAATATTAAATCATGATTCCCCTTTCCTGGCGCTTCGTTTTTTTTTATTTAAGTAAAAATCAATATGACTAGAATGGTCATAGAATCGTCACAGTTTAGTATCACGGTATAGGCCCCAAAACAATGCTATTATAGTATGTCTGCTGTTCACAAACACCCAAAACCCGCTCCTGTGCAATACATACAAAACCCCTCTCGCCACCTTAATTTTGTGACAAGTTGACTGGAGCGTCCCTTTCTGATTCCACGCTGGGGCTGCAGCCAGGAGTAAACATGGCGCTTTTTTCACTACATTATGCCTATATCGGCCGTTTAATGACGTTGCTTTGATGCATCTATAACAAAAAACAAAACAAAAATGGAGCGATGGAAGAACAAATAGACACGCTGGGATAGGCCCGAGTGATCTAATTAACTATTCCAAGTTCCCACGGGGCCTGTGGTGCAACCAGTACTTAAAAAAGCTAACATTTTGCCTTGCAGCTCCCGTTTTTATTTTACTTTATTCTTCTGCAAAATAAACAAGGAAACACTGAGCCAAAGCACTTTATGTCCCCAGGGAAATTAAGCCTTCTCAAAAGTTCCTGCCCCACTCTACGTCAACAAGTCGAAAAGTAAAGGTTGTGGGTTAACCTTAAAAGCATCGCAACAACCAAAACACTAAAAGCAGCCGACAAAAAACAAACAAAAAACCGTATTCTTTTTTTTTGTCGTAGAAAATAGTTGCTTTGATACCTCCGAGTGGCAACCGATGTTTTGCTGAGGGACTAGGTTGTCACACTGAGGAATCCAAGCGATTCCTTTCAAATTTTGGATACATGACCGCCACTTTTTTTTTCGCAGGTCGGTTAGAGTTTTCATTCATGTACTGAATCTTTGATCACGTATGTCGCCATGGTGGGCGTTTCCCATACCCTTCCAGAACCTAGATAAATCTTTGCCACAACAAAAGGAGGCCACAAAACTACGTGTAAATAATTTTTATAAACCGTTCCCGATGCAATTAAATTCAAGCTGAGTAATAACAAAGTTACTAGGATGAAAGAGGCGCTGTGAGGTACGCAGTTCAAAAAGGTCGTGAAATTAGTTGCTGTTTTTTAATGCGAAAGCAATAACTGTCCCATGGTGCGAAGCCTGCGTTGTCTGTAACCAGTCTGTAGCAGCGAAACGGCACTTAAATTCTCATTCGCCAAAAGCACGGCAACGCAGATGATTCGTCACGGAAGCCGGCGGGGCGCTCAAGGTCAAAGTGGACGCGCCTCAGAAATAAAACACAAAGAAAAGCACAGAAACGCAGATGCATCTTCACAGAGGCCGTGGAGCCGGCAGGGTTCTGCGCGCCTGCGCTGTGGGGAGCCTGATGTCACCGCCGGAGTGCCGCGTGAAAAAGGAAGGCGTGGCGCGCTCCTTGTAGGGAATGCCTGCTGTACGTATCTCCTACTCTTAAGCAGATTTAAGTGTCTTTAGCGTACGCTATAACTTAGTTTTTTTTATTTTTTTAACTTTCCTTCGAAGTGTAGACACGGAATCTCGAGGTTTTAGCCCCTCCTGCAGATTTGTGTCCTCCTATGGGGTTGTTTAACTAACTCAAAGCAGAGACGCTCGTTCACGCGTAGCCGCAAGAATACCCTAGGAAGGAAGGAAGAAAGAATATAAATGCAAAGATGTTATCCTCTCATGAGCTATTATGGGGCCCTAATTAGCACGGCGGGAGCATGTCGGGACCAAGGACGGGACATCGCCAACTGCAGCGATTGGTCAGCGCCCCAGTTGGCGAGGAGTTAATGAATAAAACACGTTTATTGGTGAAAGACGAGACAGGTGGTTGCACTCATGGCCTGACAGGAAAAGAAAATTAATAACGTTTAACTGAGGCACGTTTTCTCCATAAGAAGACTACGGATCTCAGCAGTTAGAGGATAAAAGACGACGAATTGTTTCCACGCCGGAGTGCCGTTTCACCCCTCTTGATTATTTTGTAAATAACAACGGGAACTTGAACCCTCCAGTACTACGGCCACCGTTCATCGACCTCGACCCTGGCACGGCCTGTGGAGACGGGGCCCATCGCCTCCCCCCCAACTCCAGACTGTATCCACCAATGGACCGACCCACTCAGCATCGGCATTCCAGCGACTTGCCGAACCTCCTGCACTGTCGAACGGCGAGTACAACGAAAGCGGGCGGATCTTTAACTCCTGAAACGAAAATGTGCAGCGACTCCCTGACCGCTGGGCAGCATTTTCCCAGCTCTACAGCAACACTGCTAACGCCACAACAACGGACGACGAGGGCTACATTTTGAAGTTATAAAACAAGGAAAGAAACGATATCGTCAAGCCAAGAGTGCGTCTTCGAACAGCACAATTAGACTTGGGAAGTAATCTCGTTACAAGTAACGGATTACTTGTAATTCGTTACTTTTTCAAGTAACTTTGTAATTGCCACGTCACTTTTTGCGGCAGTAATTTGTAATGTAATTCCGTTACAACATTTTGTAACGGATTACTTTAATTACTCGTTACTTTTTTAAAATATGAACATAATACAGAAACTGTGGCAATATCAGTCTGGGACCAACCGATCTGACCAAAGCTCAAAAACGAGCGCTCGCGCTCATGCATATTTCAGTACTGCAGGCGACGTGCGCGATCGAAAGCGTCGCTGTGGTCGGCCTTCCATAATTGGCCGAATGGTGACTATGACTGCAGCAAAAGATTTCTCTTCGACGAAGATAAGAGGATTGGAAGAACTTCAATTTTGGCGCTGCTGGCAGCGTTGATTTCAGAGCGCATTGATTTCAAGCTTCCACCATGCTCATTAAAAACACCATCGAACTTGTTGTTCGCAAGGTAATGGCGTCACGAGAGGGAAGCATAGGAGGGCACCACCGAAACACCTCGCCGCTTATGGGGATATCAGAGTATTCACTGGCGGTCATAGCTGTGTACGCGACTGCTGAGCGCGTACTGACGGCGACCTTTCAGAGTTCTTCTGCAACGTGCATTCCGCATCATCAAGATTGCTGGTCTTAGCGGCCCATCCCACACAAAAATGTCCTATGGTCGGCTATAGAAAATTCTTTGTATGGTCGGCTATAGCTATTTGGCCCAATTAGCTGAAGAATTTTCAATGGCTGTCGTTAGCATTTTTATGGTCGTCTTTATAGGCCTCGTTAGCTTTGTCTATAAGCCCTATCACTGTCCAGCCATAGCGCTCTTTAGCTTTTCTGAATGCTGGCTCTATAGCCAGCATGCTATAGCTGCCTATGGCTTTTCCTTTGGTGTCTTTAGCCATTTATATTGTCTGCTAATGGTTTTCCTATGGCTCTCTTTAGCTAGCACACTAAATAAAATTTTTCAAGTTCCCCTGACGCTACATGGTAGATCACATACATCACTGAGCACACAAAATACACAGAACATAAGCAGAACAACCCCCCACAAAGCATTAACAACGCAGCGACACCGGACGCTCACCCACCTCTACGTATGCTAAGTTCGCACCATCTCTATATATGGCAGTCTTATTTGTGAATCGGACTTAAGCCGGTGACTGCCGTCATTTGTAGCATAGACGCGGAGAGGCGGAGCAAATATTACTTGTACTTAATACATTATTTCAAATGTCTCTTGGAATAGCCACCATCTCTTTATTCAACACCCTGAAAAAAGCAAATGTAGATCATTAGGCTAATTAACTAAAATTTAATAATTATATTTTAATAAGTTTGATGAATCATGTTGACGATGAAGTGATGAAATGCAGTACACTGGTGCTGACGATTGCAATCAAGCTATTGCTTGATTGCAGTGTTCGGTGCCATGTGTAATCTATTTTCATTTTAGGGGGTAATATTGAGTTTTAATTGTTGCACAAGTATTTCAAATGATATTTTTCAAACAAACAATATTACTGGTTTTCACGACTGGTTGCCAACAGCAGAGAACATATCTTGGGTCATGCTTTGCCACCGGTGTTACAGAAATTTAGTATTGCTTTACATTTTCTAACCTGGAGCGTTTTTCTTAAAAAAGTAAATGCCGGTAGTAATTTTCTATAGGCGTGTAAAGAAAATGTATTGGTTCCTACTAGTCTTTAGACTTGAGGCCATACATTTTTCTATAGACGAGCAAAGACAATTTATTGGTTCCCAGCTTTAGACTCGGGGCCATAGAATTTTCTATAGGTGGGTAAATAGCATTTATTGGTTCCCAGTCTTTAGGCACATGGCCATATAATTTTTTATAAGCGGGTAAAATATATTTTCTTGCTTTTCAGTCTTTAAACTCAGGGCCATAAAATTTTCTATAGACGGGTGAAGACAATTTATTGGTCCCAAGTCTTTAGACTTGTTGCCATAAAATATTGTATGAGGCGGCTGAAAAAAATCTATTGGTTCCCAGTCTTTAGACACAGGGACCATCGATTTTTCTATAGCTGGCTGTAGCTGTATTTATGGATTTCTATGGCCGACCATAGAGGGCCATGGGGGGTGATAGCCTGCCATATAAATTTCCATAGACGACCATAGACCATTTTTGTAGGCGATTAATGTTAGCTCGTTCTGAGCATGCGCTCTAAACATCGCCCTCAAAATTGCATAAGCTGACAGTGCGTCAAAGCTACAGGCACGAGAGGGCAGGTTTGAGACGTAGCGCATACACTTCAAAGGCCCGTTACAGAAAGGAGCTTTCGTAGATCGGTTCATTACCTCCAAATCTCCTAGAGGAGGTAGACGCTGCTACTGAGCATTCGTACCGCCTAGCTTTATCTGCAGGATTCCAGGAATCTTTTCCAGTCATCATAAGCTAGCGGGGATGACGGGCGTGGTGGGGCTTTCGCTGCCTTGTCAGCTTACAGGTGAACGGAGTGCACCTACATTCTTTCTCTTAAATACAATATTTTATTTTTACAAGGGCTATCGTAATGCGATAGTATGAGAATTGGAAAGTAGTGTCGCAGAACATTTTTGAAAACACGAAAACTGCTTCAATTGTTTTTTTTGATAAATGAACGGGAAAAGTAACATGAAGTAATTTGTAACGTAACGAGTAAAGTAATCCGTTACTTTTCACCGAAAGTAATTTGTAACGGTAAATTCCATTACAATTGTTGCTCGGTAATTTGTAACTGTAATCTCTTACATTTTTCAAGTAACGGGCACAAGTCTGCTTCTGCCTGATGTCCTGGTCGGCGCCTGGCTCCAGCGGACCCTGACAGCAAGGACTACTCCGGAGCTGTTACAGCACCTCGTGCGTTTGTTTTACCCGCCAAAAGCTCTCACGTGCTTTCGTTTCCCGCCAATCACAACCAATGACGTCACGCGCTTGGCTGCCTCGTCGTCGCGTGGTTCCTATGCGTTCTGTGTGTTGCCCTTTGATTGGCGTGCTCCTTTTCGCGTTTTTCTTTACGAGTGCTCAATCTCACAGACATCTGCAGAGCCATGCAGAGCTGACCAAGCTCGTGCGCCCGTGGCTACGTAAAGAGTCTTTTGTGCGCTGGTTTCTATGCGAAACTAAGCTTTTTTTTTTTCTTTTTTAACTAAGTGAGACAACAAAAATAAAATGTAAACCTCCCGAGAAACGGCGGGAACCTAGCGGTAAAACACTTAACTGGCCCGGAACAGGTCCTTTCCCGATTTCTGATCGTTTCTTCTGGCTGCTGTGATTGTAAGTCGCGTTTCTTGTGCAAAAGCAACGAAAACGGCAGCAATCTAAAGGCCGCAGGCAAAACCTTGACTCATAATGGAATAAAAAATTTGGTGAGCCTTGCATTGCCTCTCATGTTGTGTAAAGTGAACAGTTGTCCCGGTGGCTCTGTCGTTACTGTCGTGTCAGCGTGTTGCCTAGGTTGCTCGGAACGCGAACTACGCAACCGCGTGAACAAGACATTGTGCGTTTATCGACGTTCATCAGCGCGGCAGGTCAGTAGATCGTTTTTTCATCACTTTTCCGTAAAAGACCAAGCCTCTGAAAGCTATAGCTTGCGCCAACACACCACCGATGGTTTGTAACGTAGTGAATGAAAATCGGGGCAACCCATTTTAAGTCCAATGCTTGCCTGCTGAAACCCGAGCGTTGTGCGTCTAGCTGGCACATGGGACGAGACGACCTGTTTTCGACCTTATATTTGCCCGAAGGTGCCAACCCCTATAGGTCGCTGGAGTCGCAAAACCTTGTGAATAATTCATAGAGTTATTAGAAAGTACCCTAGAGGTTCAACTGGCGCTAGTATTTACGAGACTTCCGGAAATTGAAGAAGGCAGCAGTCAGTCCACTTTTTACGGCGCTCCTGTCCATTCCTATGGCGTTCCTGTTATTCCTCGGCGTAGAAACAAAATGCACGCGCGTTAATTAACACGCGTGCATTTTGTTTCTACGCCGGGGAATAACAGGAATAATTTTTTTGTTATTTACGTTATATCAAGGAGTAGCGTAACTTTAGTTAGCGTTATAAAAGTGCAATTGCTTTAGCTACAGTATTTTTCTTTTTTGACCAGTGAGCGATGTTTACCTTCCCAGTAGTCCGAGCTCCATCCTTTACATTCCAGAGCAAGTGTGTTAGCAAAAATCGACGAATCTACGCACGAATAGAAGTGGAAAAAATAACGTAGGGCTTGCTGAAGGAGCGCGAACATCCCGATGACGCTAATATTGATCACCTGTGAGATTTATAAGACACTAAAATGACAATTTACGACCGGTTAAAAACGCGTGACGCAGTTAATATTACGCGGACTATGAAAGGTGCTTGTTCGTTTATTATTGTGCTGATTTTGTTGGGCGATAAAAGTTTCATGCGTTTAGCCATTTTCAAAGCATTGAAGCATGCAGATATGATATTTTGAAGGTGAGAACAAAATTACCTTTGCACGTGCATATGAGCAGAGAAAATAAATGCGCATACTATTTATTGAAATCGCACAGCTAATTGGCTTCCGCTTTATTTTGATCGTCTACAAGCACAGTCAGGTACTGATCCAGTGTTGGTGCGTAGTTCTTGACGCCTCTCTTGATTTTCAAGATGTCCTTCATTGCTTTGGCACGTAAACCCCCCTGCAGAAAATAACCGATTCCGTGTTTGCGTTAGCAGTTTCGGACAGTGTAGTACGTAAATGCACGTAGAAAGCCATTTTTGTACGGTGTTTAAAGCCATGAAGTTGACAAAATGAAAACTCTAACTCACCAATATCTACATGACTGGGTAATGTTCCAAGCTATGTCTTACAACAATTTGCTTCGTAATATTTGCTGAATTATTCAATCAATCGCAGAAAAATGTTACCCACCTTCTCCAATACAACTGCATTACCAAACAAATTTTGAACTGGTTGCCCTCTGTTTCAGTTTGAAACCGCACACTATCATTGCGCCAGTTGAATCTATTGGCGACGTGCGCGATCAAAAGCGTCGCTCTGGTCGGCCCTCCACGATTGGCCGAATACTGACTATGACGTCAGCAAAGGATTTCCCATCGACGGAAATAAGAGGAATGTAAGAACTTTAATTTTGACGGTGTTGGCAGTGTTGCTTTGAGAGCAGAATGATTTCGAGCTGCCGCTATGCTAATTACAAACACCATCGAACTTGTTCTTCGCCAGGTAGTGACGTCACGAGAGGACACCATAGGAGGGCGCCACCGAAACATATCGCGGCCAATAGCGTACATTATAATAGCTCTATTGCAGTATTTAGTAGATCGTTCCACTCGGCTCGAGCTAACGCTCACGCGCCTGTGTACTCTGCCTGCGCTGGAGACCTTTGTTCCGGCTTACATATACAGTATCGTTATCGGCTTGGGTACCGGACGCATCGGGCCGATGCTACTAAGCGCGTAGCTCTCATTGGCTATCCAGTGTCCCTGCCAGCATCGCGCTCGAGCAGTACAGGCACTGTTCAGGCGCCCGTGCTCCGTGCTTGCAGCATCGGCTGACGTCTGGATTCAACTGAAGCGTGCATAGGAGGTATTCACTGGACGCCATCTTTGAGGGCGCCGTTTAGAGCCCATGCTCCGAAGGAGCTCAAATTAATAGGGCTGCTAAGATGGGCAATATTGATGGTGTGGAATGCACGTTGCAAAAGAACTGTGGAAGTTCGCCATCAGCACGCGCTCAGCAGTCGCGCACACAGCTATGGCCGCCCGTAAAGACTCCCTATTGCTTCAACTGTCTCACACAGGAATACTGGGAATATTTGAATTAGTGCGGCTGGTCACCACCAAATCCGATGATCTTACTGGTGATCTACACAGCGTGGTACTTCATACTGCATCGTTTGGCATCGTACTACAATGTCGTTGTCCTTTCTGTTTGCCGTTTTATATGTGCTCGTTTATCACATTGAAATCCTGCTAAAATTAGTCTACTCTATCAAGTACAACAGGATGACATAAACGGAAATTAGAATAATAAAAAAAGTTGTTAAAATCAAAATAAAACAATTACAGAAAAATCTAGAGAGAAGCACATTATTGATGGTGAGAACTCAGATAACGCATGTAAAGGACTTAAAATTAACAGTCGATAAAACAGAACTAAAGCCAGAAATAAAATTGTCACTTCAGTAAACCATTACACACAACAACAACAAAAACGTTTCGAGACGGTGCCATTTGCAGATTTCTAAAGTACGACGCGGGTTTTGCTCAATTTTCAATGCCAAGAACGTGGGCCTACTAGACTGTGATTTTGTTAACACTAAAATGGTGCGTTCGAGGCTTGTAGGAGGAGGATGTAAACGCGACTCTAACTCTGTGTCACCTTATGGTGTACCGCAGGAAAGGCTACAAGCGCGGCTCCTTGCTCTGGGGCACATCTCGGCGGCACAAGCTCTCGTGCAATAAGGGCGGCCGCCGACTATGAGCTCGCGCTCTAGCCTTCGCTGCGGTGCAACATAAGGTGAAACGTACTATAGCAAGCACCAGATTGTCGATCGATCTAGATGTCAATTGCCAATTTGGGCCATTTGGGAAACTCTTTATAGAATTAATTATTCAACGACGAGATTACCGCAACAATAAAAAGTGCGTCAGGTCGGAACTCTAAAAATAAAAAAAGTTTGGAGAAATTACCAGAGCTAGAAATACACTAAAGCTTAAGGCTTTGCTAATAAATGCAAACATATATTCGGTTTTGCTTATTTACGCAATTAAATCAAGGTCACCGTTCGATATGGTATCCGGACCTGATGCCAACAACCTACCCATGGGGTTGTGCGGAAGACACCTCAATGGTACATTTGAAGTACATTATATTTGTTTTTTATTCGTACAATTTGCCTCACGTCACATTAAGGGAAGGGTTAGGGGAAGGAGTTCAGTTCTCGCGCCATGTAGGTACTTCAGAGATCAAGCACCGTAGTCAATCCATGCTGAATCTCACGAACAGCTGACATATTATTATTCCCACAAACCTCAACTCTGCTTACGTCATAAAGCTACCGAAGCAAGCTCCAAACGATTTCATTTTAGTGCCACGACGTGTCGCAACACCGGCACTGTCCAGTAAGCATTAAGACATCCGACGACCTCCTCTACGTACACCGCCTCTCTTCGAAAAACGAGAGACAATTACCGAGCGTTCCTGAGAAAAATGACCCCGGGGAGTAACGAAGCGAGTCACTGTAGATACTGGCGTCGCGCGCAGGGCGATACGCTCTGGGCGCTCTGGGCGCTCCCCGCTGGGGACCTTGCCTCGGCGGCATTGCCGACGTGGGCAATCTTCATAAGGCATTCACCACGCAACGGGGGCCGTTCATTCTGGGGCCCAGCGTGGTCGCAAACGACGCTGCGCTGTGGAGCCCCAGACTGGCTGCTTCTATGAGGCGTATCGGTGCCATCATTGGTCTTTATGAGGAAACATCCCGAACACCCACTATGGGGACAACGCGTCGAGAATCACGTGGGTGGGAAGACTGTGGCCGACATTTTCGTTTTGCACCCTTTGAAGGACACTATGTAGAACTCGCGTTTCTTTATTCTATTCTTTCTTTCTTTCTCTTGCAGTTGTAAAAGACGGAAACTGACCAGTGTATCATAAACTTTTAAAAGAACCATAAAAAATGGTTGCCACGTTTCCTTTCAATGCAACTCCTTATTTAGTTACGACAACGCTCTCCAAAACGTTGTTTCCAGATGTAATTAGAGCAATCTCGTCCTTCATCAGTATACCCTCCATGTTAAGATATACTTTGAGAATGTATTTTTGGTATCTAAGTATGTTAAAAAAATAGCCTAAAGCGATTGTAGCTATGATGTTCCGGTCGCATTTTCAGCGCCTAACAAAATGTCGCGATTGTGCAGGAGAATCAATGACCCCAACCGATAACAGACCCGTGCAACACCAAGCACAGGAATAAATACGCTGATTGCACAACCGCCGTCGTTTACGAAATCCCAATGACCTGTGGTATAAGTTATGTAGGCCAAACTGGAAGATGCATCAATGATCGAGTCCGCGAGCACGCCGCTTCAACTAGAACCACACCATCAGGGCATTTGGCTGTACATTGCAACAGATGCTCTTGCGCCCCATCATTCGACAGCACTAAAATTTTGGCAGAAATACAAAAACAAAGTGTCACGCGAGCTTCACGAGGCATTTGAGATTAGGAGTAGGGTGAGAAGGTGCATTAGCGACACTTCTTTGGCTCTGTTTACGTATGAGTTTTAATATTTGAAACGTGGTCTGGGCGGGGACTAACGTGACGTGTGGTGTTTGATAGTGTGCTTCCGTTGGTATATGAGTGTGTGTTTTTTCCTAATAAATTCAGTTGAGAGTGCGCCCTGTGTCGTTGTTATTCTACTTTTGTCCGTGTTCCTTTGGTGCTTTGTCCCATAAATATTTTTACTCTAAGTAGATGTATCAAAACCTGTTTTGTGTTACAGAGTGTATTTAACGGAACATAAGGGCTCATGATATTATTTTTACTAAAAAAATGCACTAAAACGTTTTTACTATATATTTGTTTCGTTGATTTCTGATTTTTATGACAATGTAGTTACATGCCTACGTGTTTTTAAAAAACAGACAACATAGAGCTACATTAATTTTCGTGCGTCTGATCTTGCCACAGCTGCTTTGGAGTCTTACATAATTTGCCACGCGCTAACTATGCTTTACTAGGCTACGCTGTTAAGCTAAGCTAATCGCCCGTTTTGCCACGAAATCGTAAAGTATTGCCATAAATGAGTTGTAAATGCTCAAACTAAGCTTCTTTTTTTTCTCTCGAGCTCCTGTTTGTATGCCATTGTACGGGGCAGGGGATTCGTCAAGCTGTTTTGCAGTTTTTTTCTTCCGCCTTCTTCTTTTATAAATTGAAGACAAAATGAAACTATTGTGTTGTACTGTTATGTCTTGTTCATAAGGACTCAGTGTTAATACGATTACTCCTCTATATAAGCCCCATTTTGGGGGCGAACGAAGTAAATACATACATAATTTTTGCCATGTTATTAAAAGCAACTCACATTATGAATCTTTTTTTTTTTGGAGGGGGGGGGAGGGGGAGGGGGGTGTCAAGGTGTCCATACTTACGAAACATCGCTGTTTTGTAATACTTACGCCAGTATAATTCTAGCCCGAGCACAGCTTCATAAATGTGATATGTGTTGCACGTTCAATAAAATGTGAACATCAATTCTTTTTTTTAGAGCGCAGCTCTTAGGCGCCTGTTTCCGGCTCGAGCGGCGTCGCCGTCGCCGTCGGCGTAACCATAAGGTCACGTGACCCCCCCCCCCCCCCCGAGGTCCCTTGACTCCCCCGAGGTCAAGTGACCCCCCGGAGGTCATGTGACACACCGGAAGTCACGTGACCCCCCAAGCAGCACGGATTTTGGCCAAGCAATGGCCAATGCACTGGCAATGGTCTTTTGGCCAGTGGCCAGAGAGTGGCCATTCATTGGCCAATGCTTGGCCGATGGCTGATGGCCAGTGGCCACTGGCCAATGGCCAGATAAAGGCCAGTCACCGGCCAGTCTCTGGCCACTGCCTGGCCACTTGGCCAAGGACCATTGCCAGCCATTGGCCGATGACTGGCCAACTCTGTGCTGCTTGGGGGCCCCTTCCCAAGGTCACGTGACCCCCCCCCCCCCCGAGGTCACGTGATATCATGTGACCTCAAAGGGGGTCACGTCGCCCCCGTGGCGGATTAGCAGGCAGGATGAAAAGGTTAGGAGGAGGGAGGGGAGTATACCCTCCCCTCAGTACCCTTCCATCCTCTTCCTCAAGAGCTGCGCTCCAAGTCGGTGTTACAGGGACTTGTTTTTCATTACAGATTTGACACGAAGAAAATAAAGGCAGAGATAGTATTTTTTTATATCAGCGATTGTCGTGCCATAATAATGCTAGACAAGTAAACAAAGGGTCAATAAGGTGATTGTGTAAAAAAATATCATTTTATACTTAATATTTTAGTATTAACAGGCGTTCGGGTTTCTGCACTCATTCTCGTCTTCGGACAAGAAAACAATGTCGACACAATAAACAGAACTCCAAAATGACCAATAAATGAGCCTGTCAACTCCTATGCGTAATGTTTCGTAAAGCGCCGTTTGTACTCGTTTCTTGTGTACGTAATCAACCTTCTGCGTAGAGTATTCAAGGCCCAATTATGTTTCTTCTGTGGCACAGGAGTGGACGTCATTTCCAAACGTACTTTAAAACCCATATTGCAGCCTACCACGCTGGATGAGAGACCTTCAAGGATTTGACCTGTCGTCGGTAGCATCTAGTGAAATCTAAGATGATCCTGAGTATAAGTATATCCGTTCTTTAGCACAGCATGTGGCACATATTTCAAACTTCAGTACAATGTTTAGATGCAATCCTACCACATTCACCTATGACGTTACTGCCAGGTATTGTTCCGATGTTTGTGAAAAGTATTGGTTAAATGGAGGCTTATTTTCGGTTTCGAACAAGTTAATTTCTGTGTGAAAATAGAAAATTGGATGCTTGTTGAAATTCTGCGCTCAGTAGCATAACTTTGCAGTACAACACTTTGCGTCGACGTTCTGGCCATTGGTGAAAACGGAAAAAAATCTCACTAATACTCTAGTTATACGGGCACCCTTAACCGCAGTTAAGTGTGCTTGAGGTCAGACATAACTGCGGTTAAGGGTGCCCGACGGGCATCCTAAACCTGTGCACGCTTAATTATTGATTAGTCGGTTACTGTGAACTATAGTGTTAGTTAGCCGGGCACCCTTAACCGCAGTTAAGTCTGACCTTGGTCGCGTCTAACTGCGTTTCAGGGATGCCCGTGTAAGTAGTGTATAAGAATGACATAATGACCCGGAAAAAATCCTGAAAGGCAGATCACAACCACACCTTTTGCTCCACTCGTGGGCGGCCATGCTGAAAGTAATTTTTCACGCTTCATACTATTCGCAGCTCGCCCTTTTGATTGTTCATTTTGAGGAGTCGCGTGTCTAAGTAGCTCGCGCAACAATCGCTTACGTTGCGTACTCAGGCATTTTAAATTCGAGCCTTGCCTTACTAGTGACGAGATGTTTCGGTGACTCGCTCTTATGGTCCCGATCTCTTACGTCACAACTAAGATTATGGATTGCCAGTGGAAAGTTCGATGCTGCGTGTAAAAAGCACGGGAAGCCGGTAGTCATCGCGTCTTAAAACATAACAAAGTCAAAGTAGACAGTCTGACATACCTCTTATTTCCACTAATGAAAGCAGATTTCATCATACTCAGGACGTCATAGTGAGCGTTTGGCCAATTGTGGAAGGTCGATTGCAGCGACGCTTTTGGTCGCGCACGTCGCCAATACATGGATGGCACGTAACCTCATCGCATAATGCCGGTGGCCATTCCCACTTGTTCTTGCCGAAAAGACCGAATTCGGAGGTTCGTAGTATATGCAGCGAAAGGTATGCACTCGACAAGGCCAACACAATAGCAACTGATGTAACTTCTCTGCAAGCTTTTGCTAGGTTTTGTTAGATTTGGTTAGGTATGGCTAGATTTGGCTAAGTTTGGCTAAGTTTGGCTAGGTTTGGCCAATAAATGAGCTACGCTTGGAGTATCGGCACTCCGTCCTCCGATCTGCTAGTGTGCAGCACCATCTTGGTTCTTAGTGCAGAGCAGACACAACTGTCGATCGTCACAATTAAAAAATGCGACTTCCTCAGCTGTAGGTAAGCTCAGGTGATATTGTTTTCCCCTGTCGCGGATTCGTTTAACATTTCCGGAGGACGAAAAAGCGCTTTCTGCGATTTCAAATAATGCTTGAGATAAAATGGCAACCGTGATTTTAAACACCAAGGTGGCTGAAGTGCCGTTTCTTTGAAGCGTATACCTATTTAGTGACTTTAGGCTTGACCAGCGACTTCAGGGTTACGTTACTGGATCCCAGGATTTCATGACTTTAGGTATGTGTAAGGCCACTGAATCCTGGAATAGTGGCGCCATTGTATTCCCAGCCTGCTAGCCGGACACAAACATAAAATAACATAGAGACGACCAAACCTCGCAAGATGAATGGTTGATTGGTCTCAGTTGACATGGCAGTCGCCATTTGGGTTCATCTAAATCATCGAAGCTTTGAAATGGTCATTCTGAACCAGTCGCGCCGAAATCGCTATGAAGCATCATCGTATTGAAAGCGTTCAATGCCAATAGAAGCGTCCTTTGCACTCTGTGTAATCTCCTTCTGAGTTATGCTCATCTCCGCATGTATCTTACAATAGTATTGTTAGTTTTGCAGCGTTTCAAGGCAAAACATCTATTTTTCGATGCCACCAATCCCCTACGCCGCATGTGGTGGCGGTGTGAATATGTGCGCTGGCTTGGTTCCCCGGTGCATGGATAACAAAATCTTGGCATACAAGAAACGACTCTATAAAGCTACCCGTCACCACTGAATTTATACGTGCTCACCAAAAATGAAAAGGTCAGGGAGAGACTGCTCATTCCATGTACCAAAATAACGACCGTGCGGAGAGCTTAGCGCATTTTTTTTTTCAGGATCCAGTCATATTAGGTTTGACCACATTTCCCCAAGATACGAATGGGAAGAACCGGAACTTATGTAATTCGTATGTCGCGTGCCGAGGTACTTCTTCAATAGGCTTAAATTCACTCCCGCAGCTCTGCAATGAAGTCAACCCGCGAAGCACACAAACGCGAGCTCCTCGCGTTTCATCCCGCTGCGACTGCACGACCGCTGGTGCAAGAGGACTGCCGGTCAAATCTACAGGTTCTCACTTGTAGCCTTTGCGCTTAGTCTGTGTTTTGACGACGACTAAAGGCCCATTCACACAGGAGCGTTTGCTTACGTGTTCTTATGTTACGTTATCAGGTCATAAGTCACCGGAACATGCGCGCCTGGAATATCGCTTTCAAGGTAACTTCTTGAACAGGTTGACACGCTTTAGAGGGAGCACGAATGTCACGGTGACTCGCGACATAAGCAGACAAAAGCTTTTGTAACATACCGCAATATAAGCAAAATGTGCGGTGTGAGCCGGCCTTTACAGTGCAGGGGCGGATCCAGAACTCCGTTTGGGGGGGGGCGGAAAATTTGTAAGGATACTATTTTCCCATTCTTTCTCGTGCACCGGGGTCCACCCATGTCAAATTGCCTTCCGAGAAGGGGAGAGGGGGGGTCGACTTGGCTTGGGGGGCGGCTGCCCCCGTCGCCCCCCCCCCCCCCCCTTGGATCCGCCACTGTTACAGTGTGAGGATTAATGTCAAAACTTCTCGTGTCGTCTGACCAAAACTCGCGTGGCATCGCACCTCCGCACGGCTTAACCAAACACTAATGACAGCAACGGTTGTCATGGTTACGCCACTGAGCGGCGCGAGTTTTGTCCACATCTGTTTCAAGCTTTAAGCAAACTGTGCTGTGTGAACCGGCCTTTACAGTCAGTGCAATAACTACTGTCAACACCGCTCGAGAACCCAAAACGGGCTCACTTTTCGCTACATAAATAATTTTTACAGACAAGATATTTCCTCTTTAATGTTGAGTGAGAGCAGCAATCACGAAATAAAACTTAACCCCCCCCCCCCCCCAGATATTTTTTCCCCTGCATGAAAGTGATTAATTCGTCCAGGTTTGTGAGCTCTGCAAGTCGCTATAAAATAAATAAAAAAGCACGGCAGCGAAACCCGCTGCCCAGATAAGCTTGAAACCGCTAAGTGGGGGAAAATCACCAAGCTAATTGCACAAACAAAAGCGAAAGACATCTAATTCGTAGAACAGTATAATTGAACCAGCTAAACAAAGCAGAAAAGGAACTACTACGTACGTAAGCGCCCAGAAAATGGAGTGAAGAAACCTTATGCAGTGGCCGTTAAATCCCGTTCAAGAAAACCAGAAACAAAACAGCCATGCGTGGACAACAAAAACGTTGCATTTTGCGATATTTCCTTTTATTACGTTTTTTTTTCATATTTATGCGATGCTAAGGGAGCTAAGGCAGCGCGGTTATTCTATAACAGATGCAGAAAAAAACCTAATTTCTGCTCATATGCTGGGCTCGCGCTCCATCAAAAGTAAAATAAAACTGAAAATGGGTGCACTCGAGAAACCAGTGTAACGTGAAATTGCGTCGATTAATGCGCCTGCTTCTGTTTCTTTCAAAACCTATGCCATTAGTAGCCTGGCGTTTCTACCGTCGAAGGACTTCTGCCCACTAGCTGCGTCCCATGCAGTATCAGAGGTCGCTGTGCAAGCTGCCGCCATCATGAATTTTCTGCGTGAGAAAAGTCTGGTGGACAGACTGCGAAGAGCTCCATGGAAGCCGGAAAGAAGCAAGTGTATAGATATATTGCTGTCAGTCAAGCTAAATATTTCATAGCAATAATCTGGACCGCTACTTTAAATGTCAAACACATTTCCTCATTTTCTACCCAATTTATCTTTCGCGTATATTGTTGTTTTTAATGCACATAATTGATTGAAATCGCAACGAATGAAGCAAGAGGCATTATTAGTAAGCCATGAAAAAGGCCTCTTCGTCGTTTTGCGGAAATAAGGATGAAAAGAGGCTAGAAGGAGGAGGGTAATGATGGGAACATGGAATGTATGTATGTATTTCAATCGCGATTTGCGCCGTAAAAAATGTCCAGGTATCTATACCAGCTGTAAATTTTATTTCATAATAAACAAAACTTTTGGACACACGTGCCACTTAATAAAGGACACTTGAAAGAACAATATTTTTTCACAATTCCTCGAAACAATCAAAATCTGACAAGTCCTCACAGAGTTGACAGCGCACCTCTCTCCCCTCCCCCAAACCGCCCCAAAAAGAAGTTTTTCTGTTCATTTAAATATAAACTACGTATTGCTAAACGCTCCGCCACCGCCTCAATGTGGCTCTAGGTGTCGGAACCGGATGTCAAAGTTTCAGAACTAACATTTAACTTAGTCAAAAGGTATAAGTGATATTCTGAAAATCTCAATGGGGAAAATGGGTCCTGTTGTTTTTGGTAACTGGCTTCATTCAGCTCCATGTATTCTATTGCTCCACGTCAGCCGCCGTTTCCTCGATGAATCACTTGTAGCTTTTTTAATAAGATAATGGTTGGTTCTGAAACATCGGCATCTCGTTCGGAAAGCTGGCGCTACATTTGGGCGGACAAATGAGCGTTTGGCGATGTGTAGTTTATTTTTGCGGTAACGAACAACCTTTTAAATTGCTTTGGGGGACTTACTGCGAACGACCCTTTTGAAACTACTCCAAGCTTTCACAATGCTGTGCAACGGCAGACAGAAGAATGCCTTGTAATTTGCGACTCCTCAATTTTTGTACTTCCTTAGCATCCACTCTATCGAAGTAATTAGATAATACGTCACGATTTTCTGGGAAAACAAATCATTCGTGTATCTTTTATTCGTCAAAAAAAATAACGGAAATATGGTCAATTAGTGAAGCAGTTTCAGGGAAACAAAATGCAAGCACCATTATGCCAGCCATATTCCACGATAGTTCGGAACAAGAACGCTCTCTCTATTAGCGAAATTGAGTAGAAGAATGCGAAAACGACCAAGTAGCTGGCAACTTGATATCAATGCAAAATTACGTGCACTTTTTTTTTGCCACGACATTTGAATGTATGTTATTAAATCCAATATATGAAATGAAATGGCTTCTTTGTTTTTTGGTATCGCTAATGATATAGCTTCCAGCAATTATTTCCTCGAAGGTATACTCAGTATTTCTTAATTCATAATTTCCTAACAATTTAACAAAATTATCAGCCTTAACATAAGCCCAATAAACCAATTAATTAGATATAACCGATGAATCGGTCGCCAAATATCGATATTTGTACAACCCTAGTGCTGAAATGTTATAAGCAGCTCCGATATAAAAAAAAGGCGTACCAGCCGCCGAACGAGAAAGAAAGATTGCAGTGGTGTAGTGAGTTTAGGCAACTCTTCGGTCACTTCTCGCACTTGTTCTCTATCGCGTCCCGGATGAGAACCTTTCGGTTCCGTCCTGTCGGCAATGATGGAGTGGAAACGGTGAATAATGGAGTGGCCATCGCATCGCCAGTGCAGAGAGCCACGTGGCGCCGACACTTCGTGATTGAGCGCGTCGGGGTTTGAGCGCCTCTAGTTCATTCGCAGTTTTATTTCGCTTCTCATAGACACCAAAATTTTGCTTGTAGAAGCATTTTCGTAGAAGATTGCGCACACGACAGCAAGATGTATTCCTAGAAGTTCTATTTTTTTTTCTTGAAGTCGGAGTTTTGTCTACAACAAACTTAGATCAGGAACCTCGACTTTTTTGTAGCGTTTGTTGGCCGCGATAGGATTTTCAGTCCCCCCCCCCCTCTTGACCTTTAGAATATGTAGTGCTAAATGTTACCAGGACGGATTAAAACCACTTAGACATTCTAAAATATTTTTTATATCCTGCGATATGTTTCTTAGCACAACTTTGGTCGTCACGCTCGACGTTCTCTATGAGGTGCGTTTTGCAAGCTTCTGTAATTTAAATAAATTTTCCCAGCTACGAACTTGAAGAAGTCAACCTTTACAAAAACCAGAAAAAATTTTAAACTTGAAATACCCGACGTTTCATTTATATGCTTGTGCTCCCCCTTAAAATGGCCTACTTTGTCTAGTTTTCAAACTCCGTACTCAAAACTATGTATGACTGTGCAAATTTAGCGCAACTAATTGTGAAGTCTTAAACCATAATGATTTTACTTCACAAACTTCACATCGTACATACGTCACTGACCGGTTTAATCAAGGCAGGGCGTGGAGATTCCCGGGCCTTTTATTATCGCCCCACAGCCAATCAGAGTGAGGAATTAATTGAAAAGGACAAGGAAGAACGAATCACGAAGCAAGTATAGTGCAAGGAAAATAAGCCACGCCCGCGCTTCATTATGACCTCGCTGTTTATACTATGCGGAGAGCAAGTCGCTCTGCTTCTTGGGCAGGAGTTGCGGTGACGTCAGAACGACGCCGAGTTCTGATTGCCTTTGATTTGAAGGATAGCGGGTAGACCTCAATGCTAGATGCAATGAGGTCTACCCACTATTTATTTCAATCGGCCAGTAAGAATTCGGCGTTCTGACATCATCGCAACCCTGTCAACGACTCAGACGAGCTTGCGCTACGCATAGGCATACGAATTGCAGTGCCTGGAACGCGTCTCCGAGCGGTGGCGTCCTATACGGAGCGCAAGTTCGCCTGTATCTTTTGCAGGGGTTGTGGTTACGTCAGAACGCCGAGCTATGATTGGCTCTGATCGTTAGGATGAGGGTTAGACCTCAAACCAAGCTGCCTTGGGGTATACTCGCTATCCTTCAATCACAGCCAGTCAGAGCTCCGTGTTCTAACGTCACCACAGCCTCTACAAAAGAAGCAGATGAACTTGCGCTCCGCAATTCTGCCCGCGCATCGAAAGTGGTTTCGAAGTGGCAACAAACGACGCGACATAAAAGCCGAAATGTCTTGCCGTCGGATGTTCGCGATCCTGACGGTCGGTCGTAGAAATGCTGTCGAAAAGCACGAGCGCACGCGCGAGTGTCGCGTTTGTCACGGCGTCCCAGCTCCTGTACCGTAGCTTCGGTGGACTGTCTTGCTGGAGCGCGACCTGCGCAGCAGGACGGGCGTCTGCCCCGTCCACCTGCACCGCTGCTGGGACGCCGCCGGGATCGCGGCCGGCGACAGCGTGACACTTCTGCGACGTCATCAGGCGAAAAACGAGGGACCACTCTTTTGAACGCGGTAAGCACGCCAGTCGGAGACGCGTTCCTGTCACATATAATACGTTTGTAGGCGTTAGCGAAAAAAAGAAAGTAACGAACTACGTTACTCGTTACTTGCGAAATGAAGGAACGCGTTACCGACCTACGTTCCTTCAAAAAAAAAATAACGCGTTATCGTTGCCGATAAAAACTAACCCACGGTTCTTTTGCGATATCTTTTATATATAAATTGATGATAACGGCGCTTTTTTGACACTGGGGCAAAGGGCGTGGGCGTTGAGGTTTTCTCTCAAGTGGGGCTTATTTCGTCGTCGAAAGACAGGCAAAATATTGAATGTATGTGGAATGAGTGCAATAACAGATGACTTGGTGCCTATACCTTCGTTTCAGCGTACGTTCAGACGCAGCCGCCGCTACGAGCTAATGGCGACAAATCAAGTCGCGTCAAAAGCGAAACTGACTGGAACTTTTTTGTTTTGTTTATGATTGATTCAGCGATGATAGAACATGTATAGAAACATGACCGATACCGTGAAGTTGCTTTTTTGACTTTGTCCGATCGGTCTCCTCTGCTCGTGGCGTCGGCTAGCGTCTGGGCTTAAGGTAGAACAAAGTATAAGAACACGAAAAAAAAATGTAAGGACCACTATTTTCAGGTTTTGCGAAGAATATGTAACGAGTAACGTAACTACGCTACCACGTTACTCAAAATAATTCACGCAATTACGTTACCCGTTGCTTCTTTGAAAATAGGAAGTTGTGGTAGATCTTTTTATCCTCCGCTACGGTATCCGTAAAGAAAACGCACGCAGCTGCAAATGTCCGCCGCCAGCCTTGTCTGTATAGTTCAAGGTCTTGTGGCGGATTACGGAGCGCTATTCGGGTGCCTAGCGGGCTGCGGAAACGGTCTACTAAATCTCTCTCTAATGTAAGGAGTACGTTAATGCGTTACAGAAAAAGTAACGCGTTACCGGTAACGTGACTACTTCGTAACGCGTTACCGCCAAAACTGCCTGAACTTCACGCCCATCGCCGCAGCGGATATGACAACTACTGTAGAACGTTATAACTTCATAGTTATTCACTGGCAGGGTAAAGGATAAAACTCAATGGAGTTTAAATCGCGACATGAATCAGACCAGTTTTCCACTGGTGATTCAAATCACACTTTTCCCGCAAAGAAATCCCAAAACTATTTTTGTTAAAAGCTTAACTATCATTTGACGCTTTCTGCGTGCATTTCTTTTGTATTTAAATCAAATAATCATTGAGTAAGCAATATTGATATTAGGCTGTACACGTGCAAACAGAAGTGCTTTTTCGAGCAAGTCGGAGTGTTGAAGTTGATTTCTGCATCCCACTTCGTTTGTCAGCTACGTCAAGCCCTACCGCAACAAAATCAGAAAGCAAGAAAGAAACGAAAACTAAAAAAAAGTAATGTCCTATTGCAATCAAGTCAGAACTTGAAAAAAAAATTCAAATAAATAAATTCTCAAACTAATAAAATCAAGTGGCCTTTGTTCTAGTATGGAGAAAATTACAGCAATAAAAAGTTGTTAATTAAACTGTACTTTAAATATACGGTATAGTCCTTTCTTCCGCATGGTTTTCTTTGATCGGATAAATTGACCAAGCAATCAGCCATGCTGAAAAAGCAGATAGTTGTAAAGAAACACTCTTTTAGCCAGTGATTTAAACCAAATTAATGTTATTTAAATCAAACACGCTTTATTTATTACATCTTTTGCAATTATGTCGTTTTATGTTTCCAAGGTTTTCTGTAGATATTTATTATATTATATCAATGCGCTCTGCTGGATACTATAGAAATGTATACATCTTGTTCATAAAACGTTTGAAAGTTCTTTCAATTCCGCGCGATATTGAGGTTCACTCCCGCCTCCAAACTGATTCGCGTGTACGGAACCATTAGCTTTCCCGGTCCGTTTATATGGGCGAAGAGCGGTGTCACTAAGACATTATAAGTTCGTGATTCGTGCCGGAATCACGTTTGAAGGGGGCAGTCACGTCTTCTTTAAGAGCAGGGGACGCCATTTAACGACCATCTCGTGGATGGAACCTTGCGTTTTCGTGTGTTTTTTTTTTCGCTTTTACCGACGAACGTTTCTTTTCCTTGGGTCATGGCTGCAACTACAGATTCCCCAATCTAACTGCCCCGACGTGTGGCAAAAGAACAAAGTTGACAAATTCAACGTAGGCAAATTGTAGGCAACATTGCTCGAAAACGTGATGCGGAGAAAAGTTCGTCAATTTTACGGCTCCGGTAGTGGTGACACAAAATTATTTAGAGAATATAAAAACCAGAGTCACTACGGTTATCCCGTCTGGCGAAGGGCGAGGCTTCGTTGTAGTTAACAAGCAAGCGCCGGGAGTAGA
The DNA here is from genome assembly GCA_037355805.1 of Ixodes ricinus. Classification (NCBI taxonomy): domain Eukaryota; kingdom Metazoa; phylum Arthropoda; class Arachnida; order Ixodida; family Ixodidae; genus Ixodes; species Ixodes ricinus. The sequence continues at coordinate 77,905 of JAZHYW010002415.1, read as the reverse complement.
TGTATTCGTACCCTTACTTCTTTTCACAAGTAGTACGTTGCCATTATTTTTTTTATGTTTTGCAATGAGAGATTATCGATTCGCTTCATTGTGCTGTATCGCAGCTCATTACGCTTTTAATTTGTAATTATTCCGTTATCCTTTTTTATTTTATAAGGTTGGTCGCATTTCTGGTTTAATCAGGAGGAGCATGTAGAAATACATATAAGTTCGTTTGATAATTACGGCAAGAGAAAGCAGAGGACTAAATGACAAAAGAAAAGTTCATTATGGTTAACCCAACCAGAAAGTACAGATAGTACCGATGCCACACGAAAGCGAGGTTGATGCAAGAAATATTACCCACGGGTCCAAACGAAATTATGGTGATGAAAAATAATTGCCGCAACCAAGCTCCATTCAGATAAGGTACATGGGAAAAGAAACGTGCTTCAAGCCTTGAACGCAAATGTAGTGTGCGAACAAATGAGTTCAAACATTTAAAACTCATTTGAAACTCAATTCAAACCATTATTGGAACCAACGCATAACGGCTTAATTGTTTCTACCCTACCATTTGCTAAGAGGAAAATGAAAAGTTTAGAAAGGAGCAACTATACCTTTTTCTATAATATATACCGATCAAGGGTAATGCTAAAACGTTTGTTAATATCCCTGCGCGTCTCCGTTTGTTTGGTTTATTACCCCTTTGGCTGTTACGAGTGGCACGGAGCGAGTTGAATGAACGAAAAGGCCGAAAAATATAACGTATTGGAAAATGCAATCCACATAAAAATGAATTAACAAATGAACACGCCATGCTCATTTCCCGTACACGTATGTTAAAGCAATCTATTGGCATGGCGGATATATTTCACTTAAAATACACATGTCTAGTTTTAGAAATATTTCCAAGTCGACTTTCGGCCATTTATATGGTAGTTCACTTGAAGAATAGTTGCTACGTATTTGTGGTATTAAAAGCTGTAGTCAGAGAAACCACATGTTTTAGTCATGCTTGTGTTGTGTCACTTTCGCGGAACTATAAAGGTTTAGTTCTTTTATTATTTATGTCAGTTTTTAAATCAAAACATCGAGCTTTACTTTAATGTGACTAAGCTTATGCAGTTGTTTTTGCTTGGTTTTTATCGCGCCGCAGAAACTTCTTTGACTTTTTAGATTGCAATGTTTAGGCTAGAGCCAATGAGATGTTAAGTCTGAAAAAATACATTGGTGCCTAGTGAGGGGCTGGGAAGGTGTTCTCCTTTAAACAAATGCTCAATCAAACCAAACTTTTTTTTGCAGAACTATGCTCTTGTATGGCGCACAAATTCAGATTATTTTGTTGGCTTTCCCTTTTTCTTTATAGAGCATCTTGTGAAACTAACAAAAGTCATCGGATATTACCAGTGGTGAACTGTTCCCATATAAGCTATAAATAAAAGAATAAGTCTAGAAACACAGCGACGTAGAATATGTGACAGCAGCACGGACCGGAGCCTGGTATGTTCGCCACACAACTTTTCTGTTTCCACCCTATCCGATTGAAGTCTCCGCATGTATTTTCTTAGTTTGTTTTTTCTTTGTTTTAGTAGAAACTGACGAAGGAACTATATTGATTTGGCCTGCAACAAAATCTCAGCCAAACATTGTTTGATCAGGAAATTACGTCGGCCTTATTTTTGTCTCATTTTTCTATTTTCTTATTTGGACGTTGACCGGCAGAGCCGGCTCGGCTTTGCTCCCTCCACGGCTGCTCGATTTTGGTTCTCTCTCGCCTTTGGCCCTGTTCTCTGTGGCGTGTTTTTTTTTTGTTTCTAGATGTCAGGAATGTTGGGGAAAAGGGATGTTCGGACACACGAGAAACAGACGGTGGTAAAGGCTTGGAAGCAGCAAAGGAATTGCTCGATAATGCAATAAAAGGCTAGTTTCCAGCAGGCGTTGTGGGTTTATGTCTTTTGCAACGTATATTACTTTCCCGTAATTTGGGGGTGGGAATATTACTTTCCCGTCATTTGGGGGTGGAATGCTTTACATCGTAAGAGCTCGTTGTAAAAAAATGCATCTTGGGATCGGCAACATACAGAGTGAGATGAGTTACAAAACTCACTAACTTACTCATACAATCTCTCATTCACCACGTGATAGTGAGCACGAGTGATTTCGTCACATGTATAGAGGTACCAAGACGGGAAGGCGATCTCCTTTCGTAAAGATTTCAGACATTTCTAATAACATATGCGAAAAAAGGGGAGAGAAATGCCTAGTCCCTCCCTCCCTCCTCCCCCCCCCCCCCTTTTTCTTTGCAGATGCCTCTAGGTATGCGCAGGGTAAATATGCCATGATATGATCCCGTGATTTTAAAATTTGTTTGAAACGTTATTTTAAACGACGCCGGGATTTTATTTTTTTATTTATCAATACTACCTGGCCCAAAGAGCCGTGGTAGGAGAGGCACAAAAATACAAATAAGAAGAAGAATGCAATTGAACACCAGGGATAATGTGGCCCAAAACATTATACAATATAAATATAAATAGCACCCATAGATTCTGGTCATAAATCAATTAACTCACAGGTGCTTAGGTCAATTGCATTTTATTATTTTCGCCTTCGTTCATATTTCACAGTGTATAGGAAAGTAGCGTTAGACGCTAGTTTTGTATCTTTCTGTTCAACTGAAAATGCATCATTGAAACCTGAACGTTCCAAACCATGCATTTTGAAATTATCAATGATTGGGGTCTTTAACTTGGGTGCACGTGAATACACAATCACACGCTGGCGCATCGAATGGAGCTATATTGAACTCTGCGCAGACGCGTTTGTGCCTCCTCGGAGCAAGGTTCGCGACGAGGGAAGCAACGGCTGCTCGTGACTGGTCACAAGGGTTGACGAAGCGCTGCACCGGCGCTGAAGGAAAGATTTTACGATGGCGCAGTGGAAAGTAGCGCGATGTATGTACACTTCGGTTTGCGCGCTTGCCCGATTTGCTCGTTCCACAGAAACAGCCTTCACAGCCACAATGGTCGTAGGGGCTTGCTCGGAGTAGTAATAATTATCATGAACAATTTTGACACACCCATTTCTGGTAGGGCCTTATTTCAGGCAGCAGCCTGTTCTTCTTATCCAGTGTGAACAATTATTTTGAAGGGGAGGGAAATCCCCGATCTCCCGAACACTTCCGACGCCGCTGTTTCTATCACATACTTACTGTTGGTGTATGGCGCAAGCCAGTGTAGTTCGGGCATCTACGGTTATTGCCCAGTCTACAATACTTATGTGAGTGCACACTTGTTCATACACTCCAAAACAAAGAGTGTAGTGGGTATACCCATAAGGGGTGTTTACCCTTGTGACGTATACTATACACCATTATGTACTACACCCATCGTAAGTTGAGGTCTCCATTTTATTCGCTTTTTTTGGTGCTTTCAGTGTCATAAGCGGAAAGCCACGTCTGATTTTTAATGCGTTAGCGTTAGTGCCCTCGTACTTGCGCTGACCTTGAACTGGTTTGGTGCACACGCATATGAAGTTCGCAATGTCGCAACGGGATGGCACCACAGCCCCACTGATTGGGGAAACTGGTGAGAAAACACCTTCTGCAAGCACCGACAGATAGCGGCGGAGTGCATATTTCGAAATTCGAGGCGATAGGGCGCATAGCAATGGAGGCCGCACTGGATTGGCTGGTTTAGGTAGCGACGCTGTGACGTAACACCGAACAGCCGAATATCGCCGGCGACATTCCCCTTGGCCAATTTCGGTGCCGCGCAGTGGCGGGTGTTTTACTGGGGCGCGTGTTAACCCACCATTGTCTCCCCGTTCACACCCCTTCGCGGTGACATCGGATGGCTCATTACAAAATATTAACCCGCCTTGGGTCACCCGTACACGCCGCCTCGCAGCGCCCTGCCGGCGGCATGCACAAGTACGCCATCGCCCCGCTGTCCCCCACAGCACCCCGGGTGCTAAGTGTTAGGTCACGACGTCGCTCTATATAACCAGCCAATCCTGTGCGGCCGCCGTCCTTTCTAGACACGCTAAGTGACCTGATCTGCTTGCACCAGGGAGAAGCGGGGTTTCGGGAAGGTTCAGCCCGCGGAAAAGTGCTGATAGGCTCCATTCACCATGTTTTGTCATATATTGCAACAGCCAGAAACGCTGAAACATTTCTTCGAGAATCCGCGTAGCAACAGCAGCAATTTAAACCTATTCTTTAAACATTTATGAGTATTTGTGACGCGTGAGATTCCAGATGCCTGGAGAGCTTAGACTACAGGCCGCCACAACGGGGGCCTCCCTAGACCTTGGCAAAAACACACAAAGTTTCTGAATCGAAAGCGGCGAAAGATTTTTCGGTGTACTGCATGATGTTTTACTAACAAAACTCTTTGTATGAACACAGAACCAATAAGGAAATATTTTTTGTTGGGCTATTTAGGCTTTATGTTATCAATTACCGCAGTCTGTTGGTTTTTGCGACAATCAAACGCCTTTCGCCAGAAGGCGGACGGTACAGGTAAGTATACAAGTTCAAGCTCTTCTTTGTTCACTTTTTAGCGAGGTAAACTTGTTCTTCTATTTCTAATGCACAAAACGCACTATCTTCACCTACTTATGTAAAAATATTAATCTGTAGATATTAAGAAATCGAATTCAATCGTTTCTGCGGCCAACAGTCCCTTTGACCCACACGTTAGTTCCTTAATATCTCAAAGGTTTCTTCTTCTTTGTTTCAAAGATGTTTGTGGCAAAGTGCCGAAACCAGCCTCTGACTTATGTAATCGGTACTTGTCTTGCTTTTCCTGTTCTGTTAAAATAACAATGCTCGTTTAAGCCGCTGTAATAAGTCTGCATATCCTAGTTCAAACTTGTTCGCTTTCTGTTTTTTACAGACTTGTTTTAATACTGGATTACTGGAAAACATTTTTTATGAAGCTCACCTAGTTTGATTTGTAAACTACTCGAAGCATACGCAATTTAACTCGTATTTTAACGCGCAGCCTTCGAAATTCAAGCAATCTTTCTTCTATCTCGTTGTTGTTCATGCCACGTCCAGAGAATAAATCACTCATATATCCAGCTCTGCCCACATGATTCGACTAGTCAGCGCGTTCTAGTCACCACGATATTCTTTGCAACTTTTAAGATTATTGCTTAAAATGTAGAAGAGGCTAGGGTTGTTTAAAATTACACTCCAGGTAATCGCAAGGGCCACGCGCTGTACGCTTAATTAGGCAGTCTTACGTTCAAACTCTATTCAAAGCGGTCAATGTGCACCTCCAAACCAGTTTGAAAGGAGCCATTGTGAACATTTTCAACACATATCGTATCGTCAAGTTTCAGATCGTAACTCGGGAGCTCGCCCCATCTTGAATCGCTGGAGTTCCCAGTTCCGCACCACGGGCCGTGTAGATAGAACAGTTGCGTCACTAGGGTTAACGGCACCCGAGGTGGTGGACCGGGGCGAACTCCCTCCCCCCGCCCCCCCCCCCTTCTTTCTCGTGGCCCGCCGCGACATCCCTCAAAGCGCTGCCCCCGGAGCGATCCCCCCCCCCTTGTGGCGCCACTGGGATTGGGTTCAGATTAAGTGCATAGCCGACACAAAACTTGCAAGACATGACCTGGTCATTTTTTGTAAAGGTGCAAATTGAGGCTGTATTTATTTTGTAAAGATGCCCTACGGAGGACCTGCTTCAATCAAAGGTCACATATACAAGCTAAATATTTTTATGTGGCATTCCATCCTTTACTCCAAATTTAAGTACCAAACCCCCTCATTTCTATCCTGCCAATTCGTTAACAAACCCCTTTAAAGCTAAAGATAAAAAAACACACATAAAATTTGTCGTTGTGAGCCGCAGGAGCAGTTTCTTTAGCAAGAGTGGAGAAGCGAAGAAAGACAGTAATTCATAATTAACTCTGGTTGTTTGTTTTGTCAGGCCCACGGCAATTTGGCTGTTCTTACGTTTGCATGAAGGTAAGCAATTAAAAAAATTATCAACGATCTTTACCTCCAAAGTACTCTCCTTTGCAAAATGAAGTATTTCACGTGCAATGGTTTAAGTTGTAAAGAAATTAGCGGTGAAGTAAGCGGTTAAACTGACGGCACGGGACCTGACGTAAGGCCAACTGGTAAATGTGAGGTGACGTCACGGTGTAAAGTTGTAGTGCCATGTGATACATGACGCCAAGTAACGTCAATTTCCTCGATAAGGTGAACACAAAGTTAAAAATAGCAAGTACCTCGTGCATCTTCTGAGAATATGACATCGAATTTTCGCTTTTCTTTATCATTTCCATGATCTTTAAACCTCAATTTTCGATTTTCCTACGCACAACGGTGTCAGGTTTTCACATTCGCTCTTCAGGTCAGATTCAGTAGTTTAGACAGGAGCATACATCCTTCTTTTGTACTTTGACAACAGCAAGGTGCTAATAAAAACGCCCAACGCACTTGAATACGTAGAATTGTGAGTTATAAATGACAATACTGAAAATATTATTTTTGTTCTCTGAGTGTACTAGTGAAGAAACTTCTAAATCAAAAATTGTCACACATCACCAAAGTTGATTGCTGGTTTCTGTAGGTAAATGGGTAATTAAACAAAATAAAAATATGTTTGATGTCCGCTTAAAGAAGCGTGTGTATACGTGAAATGCATGCATGGGAGCGGATTTATACACGCCTTTTCAGGAAGGCTTTTCTCTTTTTTCTCTGTGTTCTACGCAATCCGGGTGCATTTTTCAAGGGCTTTTCTTATAGACGATATTGCAAGCAGACTAACCTGTTTTATAATGGTTTTGCAAACCAGTGCAATATTGTACATAGAAATGCAATCAGGTCGTGTTCGCTTTTACGCCATTTATGTATACAAAATATTCACACGCAGTCATCAGCATTGTTCATCCTCGTCGCCAGGAGTAAGTTTAAATAAAAACAACGTCACACCAAGATATAATTAAACTCAATTACAGCTTAAAAAACGCAAATCGTGGCGAATCCCGTGAATCTTACTGTCACTCCGCAGCCAATCAAATTGCGACGTTGGCCGATAAAAAACCTGAGAACGAATCAGGAAACGAGAGTCTTGAAAACATCATTAACCCCACCCTGCGTTTCTTAGGCTGTCCGTGACTATACGGAGAGCAAGTCGTCTGCTTCTTGCGCAGAGCTGCGGTGACGTCAGAACAACGCCGAGCTCTGATTGGCCCTGGTCGAAGGATAGGGGTAGACCTCAAGACAGCTTGCTTTCGGGTCAACCCACTATCTTACAATTTCAGCCAATCAGAGCTCGGCGTTCTGATGTCACCACAACGCCTGCAAAAGAAGCAGACGAACTTGCGCTCCGCATAGGGACCCTGCGTTTGGAATCCTACTGGGTATATTTTTCAAGGTTGGCTATAGCTGTTGAGAAGCACTATTCCTTGTCTTTTCCTTGTACGCTGGTGGCTTTCTCTTCATGTTGGCAATAGGCGAAGCCCGTTGACGTAGGCGAATCGTAAACCTCCGAGGGACCTACAGCGAGGTTTTCTGGCATCTTTTGAATGCGCCAGGATTCCAAGAAAGGTTTCTGCCGGGAATTAGTCTGAACGTCGATTATTCGAGTGTTCTTAAAGTCAGTGCGGCTTATAAAACCAGATGGATAGCTGTCAGATGTTCACGTCCAATGGTAAGGTTGATTTAAAAATAGTGGGCACGGCGCAATAATGATGTGAAATCGCATGCAAAAAGTAAGATTCCTGTGTGAAGGCATCTTGAAGAAGACGTGCGTGTATTTTATGCACCATAAAATTTGTGCAACTAGCTTTTTTGGTTTTTGATGAACATAGTCTTTTTTGCGTTTGCTTTTTGCATCTAAAAAAATTACATATTGGGACTCTACAAAACGTATTTCCGACGATAATGGTTTCCTGTGACACCGGCATTTCAGTAGCTTTTGTACCAAAGATAGCTAAAGGGTCAGAAAATCAGGGTATTTGCAACGCGCAGTCAGGATCGAGAGCCGCATGAGAGTTGGCAAAATGGAATTCGAAATGTACGTTCCACAGGTAAAACACTGTGGGTACATCGCTTCTCATTTTCTACGGTTTTGAAAAAGTTCCGGTTCCCAGCCAGAGGAAGCTTTACTAAGAACGTTAGCTCACGGGACAACAAAAACCGGTGGCTGCTAATTTTATGTATTAAGTGAGCGATGTAGGCGTACACTCTAAGCTATATATATATATATATATATATATAGCCTGCCCGTCTACTTACCCACAGAACGTTAAAGAGCCAATCTCTGAATCTACGAAATCAGCTAAGCGAATGATGAGGCGGAACATCTGTTTAGATTTCAAGATTAAGTATATGCTGCGGCATTACGCAACGTAAACATGACGCTTTGCATTGCGTAATGCCACAGCGCAGACTTAATTTTTAGATATAGGGGATGTTCCGCCTCATCATTCTCTTAGCGTATTTAGTAGATCACAGAGATTGGCTCCTCGAGTGCTTTGAGGGTAAGCAGACGCGCAGGCATTTCTTAGAGTGCAGGATTTTTAGTTTTTGATGTGAATGTGACGCCATTTAATACGCACTTTTTTCCACTACACAAGTCTCCACAGCAGCCCCTTGGTAACAAAGAAACGCCTAAGATGAATGCGTTTCTCTGCGCTTCTTTGCACGCTTTTCGAACGTCATTTTAAAGATTTTTGACAATATCATACTCATTCAAGTTTACATACTTTTTCTCTTTTTCAAAGGGCTTCGTTTTTATATTTACAGATTAAACATAGTAGTTTTGCCACGAATACGCTATACGTCCAAGGGCTAGGCGCCCCTTCCCCTGGACGGCGGACACACACACACAAAAAAAAACATTTGAGCGCACCGTGATTTCTGCGAAAACATAACATCTTGTACCGAAAATCTGAGGGTGAATTTCGAAACCCCCGTTATTTCGTAGAGGGAATACAAAAAAAAAAAAAAGTCCGGCCTCTGTTTAGATTAAATCATGCACGCCTTTAAACATAATTTAAATGCTGATCTAGCGTCCAGGATGCCAGAATCAATAGTTACGAAACAGAACACTATCGTTACAGCGTATTTAAAAATTCTAATCAGCACTCTTGTAGGCAGCATCCGCTCCAGGCATACATTTCTAACCGAGCTTCAAAACAGCAGCGCGAGCTGCTGATACCAACATTGTTCCAAGGAAAACATTATCTGCTCCGAACCCAACTCTAGTCGTCGAAACCGCTGAAAATGCAAAAATACTATAATAAAAGATATTCTAAAAAAAAAAATGTTAAGTCGCTTTACAATACACCTGTTTGAAAAGTTCGCGTCAACGCCTTCCGCCATTGCTTGCTCACATACTCTGAGCATGTATTGAACACGACGGTTGTGTCAGTGTTCGGCGTGTACTCGGCTCGACTCGTATTGGACACGAGTGCTGACGTCAGCGTTCGGCGAGGACTCGTATCCAATCACGCGCTTCGTGTCCAAGCAATGGTGATTGCCAATGTTGCTCAATGGACTTTTGAAAAGGGTCTATCGGGTTCGTAACTAAAGTATATATCATGGCTCTTCATACTTCGACGGGACAATTCCACGTTGGTACCCTGTAATATAACACGTACGTAACATCTTATTTCGCCCGCAGGTGGTTGACTTTTCACGACGCATGATAAATGAAACGATAAAAATAGCCGATGTTACAAGACGCCAACTCATAAAATCGAAGTTTTTTATCCCTCGAGCAATACGATCCCAGAAAAAAATATGAGCTTCCTCCCTCTTTTCCGCCCACCTCCCCAATTTTTTTGCTCATGTTTTTTGTTGTTGTTCTTTTGCCTGTATTTTGACTCTTTTTTGCTGAGCACTGCGTTGCAATATAACTGATTGCATCAAACGTGAAGGCGGCCATATCCCGCGGGGCGTCAGGGCCTTCCCCTTTGGTTGTGGTTTTTGGATACAAATATAATGCGACTAAACTTTCCAATCAAGCTTGAAAAACAAAGGAAGAGCAAAATACAAACAATCATGGTAGACCTCGCGGCAGTTAGTAGAGAAACAAAATAGGAGGGCTACTGGACATCTAAATGCGGCGCGACAGCTTTCCTTTTAAGTAGGTGATACGTCTAAAAAAAAGTTCAGGTTAAAGAAGAGAATCTTGTTTTAACAATCAGCTATAAATGCCCTTGAATCCAAACATGCATATCTGTCCATTATGGCAGTGCTCCATACCTTAGCCATCACAAACTTTCTAAGGAGTGATCTTCATCTCGAGGCTTAATATCAAATGAGTTGGGAAAATTAACGTCTGCAAGAGAGCTCGAATTTATCAAACGTGTGTATTTTTGTGGTGCGTTTTCCCTCGTGAAACGTGAAGTTTCAAGGCGTAGCTCCGTTTTTGTAGAAACTGAAAACAACCTCCGTGAGCATTTAAACAACCATATCTGACGCAATCAACAAGCCGGGTCAATGCCGCTTTCAAGACCTGGTCATTCAAATAAACGTGTCTGCAGTCGCTTTGCAAAGTTGCGTTTGGCTTTATTTTTTTAAATTTTTGTTGGGGAATCGAATTCAAAGTGCATGGTTAATTTGAGAGGTAAGTTAGATAGCACAACGACTACCTTTCATCTCACTGACCGCTGCCTTGAGGGCATTTTTCAGTTGCGACATAGTGCGCCCAAGGCGCAAGCCGAAGCCTGGATTTGTCATTTGATTCTCGAAAAACAAGATGTAACACTCTTGGCTTATTGGCAGTCTGAGACACACTATAGTAGGTTACAAGTCAAGAAGGTAGCGGCAAATGCCCTCAAAGGGAATCATATATCCCTCCGCCACCTCCGCATCCAATAGTGTCCCATCGTTTCCGTGACGTCGTGGCCAACGCGCGAGGAGGGTCTTGCCTTTCTATACATATTTGCTTTACCTTTCGACTTTGACTTAGCATTGTGGAAGCCACGAGAGGGAGATTAGAGTGTTCCCCTCCCATCGAAACAAAGACGACTTTCGAGGATTAGCTTCCCCTCCGATGGATACAAAGGCTGCTTTCAGGGGCTCGCGTCCCTCCCCCCGATGAATGCAAAGGTCACTTTCTTAAAAAGTAGGGGTCGAAGACAAGTTGGCACCACTCTGTGGCCATTATCTATCCGTTGAAGCGGAACAAGGAGCGTTTCCAGTGAACTCTTCTTTCGATTGCGGCGCATCACGCTTGTGGGAAGAGCATCTCCTACCTTCTTAACATATAACCGACTATAGTGCTGCTTGGAAGACAGTTACTCTAGGCTGCTCGGATGTCTCTCTACTTCAGATTCGAGACCTCCTCTTACCCTGACGTAGGCAGAAGTCATCTTATGCTAGCAAGAGTAGAAAAAATAACCTCACAGGGGCTAGAGCCTTACGTGCACTCTTGGTAACTTGTATACATGCTATAGTCAATGTCGGGGTGAGAACTGCAGGAAGGAGTTTTAGCTGTCCCACCTCCAGTGGGAACTTTCTCCCTTCGACAATGCATCGGCGCGTCACGCACCTCGTGCACGCCAGCGCAGCTTAAGCACGCTGGTAGGCATATAAGCACGTGCTGGAAACCATGTGTTCAAAATATACGCCCTGCCGTTCTCATTCTGCCAGTGGTATAGCAAGAGTAGACGTTAGTATTCTTATTTTCGTTTCTGAGAAAAATTCCTGGCACCGATTCTAGATGTGCAAAACGTCATAAACATTGTGATTCATACTTTTTTTGTTTCAACCTTTACAAGCTTCGAGTTATAATTTCACCTCATGATGTATCTTCACGACGTATCTGTCTTTCTTCTTAGAACTTAAAATATTTCATTCACCAATAAAATGAAACGGATGTTGCTAAAAGCATCGAAGCTTCTGTTGCCGACTGACCGGGAAAAAAATAGAAGTAAAGTATTTTATTGAAGTCATTTTTTTCGCCTGTGCAATAGCAGCTGCGCTCAATTTCTCCAGAATTGTCAAAATCATCTGACGGCAAAATAAGTATGCCGAGTGAAATTCGGTGAACTCTGAATTTGCGATCGGCAAACAATACAGACGTTCCCTGAGCAATCGTCAAGTTGCGAAGCCCCTGGCACCAGAGCGCTTCGAGAGGCGGCGTCTCTTCTACATTCCGGGCAGCGAAGCGCAGCTGGCAGAGCCACTCCAGCGGCAAGATGCTGCCAGTCACGTACCAAGGCCGCCTCTGATCGATACGACGCTCACTCCCGGGGGAAGATGAGCGACGCTTCCCGACGGAGCAAACGTCCCGCTAACGGACAAACGGGGACAATCCTCCTAAGCCGAGGGATACGCAAGAGCAGCCGTGACAGAGGGCGGCTACAGCTTTGCAAAAAAGTAATCGGTGATGCACGCAACGACGGTATTTTTTTGTTGTTGTTGTTGTGTTTTTGCACGAGGGTAAAGGGCTTGGGTCGAGGAACCTCGAGTGGAAGAACAATCAAATGGCTTCCACGACGGAATCTGAGCGGTCGATGTATGGGCAGCTTGGGGGTCGGTCACGAAAGGGGCATTGTGAGTCGATGATACAACGGTTCCTCCATTGCCTTGCCCACAGAAAATAATGATAAAAGAGTCAAGGAGGTTTCCATTATGCCTCGTAGAGATGAGCGTACTCTTTGCAAGGCAAGCAACAGCAGTGTTGAGAGCTGGCATGCGTAAAGCGACAAATATTTAGGATGGCGAAGCTCTATGAGCCCTGAAGGTTGTGCCCGCACACGTGTCGCTTGTTAGTTAAGGATGGGCCTTTTTTTCGAGAAAGATATACTGGGTTGAAAGTGATGGCGGAAACACTTCGTTACATTTTCTCAAACCCTTTGGTATCCCCTGTCGCTAGAAATCAAATTGCATTTACAATTATCCTTAGTGTGTGCATTTTCTAAGTCAATAATGAAATATTCAACCAAATCTAAGGGATATTGTATGCCTGCAGCGGCTGTCATAGCGTGCAAGCTCCCTTCCTGTACGCTCGTGAAGGAAGGGGTTGTATTTCTTTCATGCACGCTGTGCATCTGTAAACATTGAAGTAAAATCCACCAGAAAACTAATACAACTTCATTGTATTTTATTTATTTTATCCTTAAGAACCCTCTTTCAAGGACAGTACATAAGAATCGGGCAACCACAATAATGTATAAAATTTAATATTTCAGACAAAAAAGCAAGACATTTCTCTCGTGTAAACGTTTACGAACACAGAATTTGTTGGTTATATGGCTGGCTCCCTGTGCAGTTTCTGGTAAAGCACACCTGGAATGGCACAGCGTCACTCGAGTGCTGGGCTCAGCGCCCGTCTAAACACGCATTATTGTGGGTAGATCAAATACACTTTCAAACAGATGCATGACACCCCAAAAACTTTCAGTTCCACGTACAGCGCGCTGACGTCGAACAAATGGCCCCAACTTTGCGAGAGGGTTGATGACGGTGCGAGATGACATATTAAACAGCTAAAGTACGTATCAAAGTCTACAGAAAAACACACAAGTTTTGCCGTGGGGCTTAGAAACTTCGATAACTTTTTTTGTACTCAGTAACCCTTACATTAACTATTTCAATGAGTTGCACAACTCGGCCATCAAGCCGCTCGTGAAATTTGGTAGCGTCGGTACAACGTAAGTGCGCTGTACATCCAACTGGTTTTGGGGTGTCGTATATATGACAAGGGTGGACACAAATTTTTAGCCTCACCGACTGGAAGATAAAGTTCAATTACCGCTGGAACAAAAATCGTGTACAATATGTGCGCCGTGTAGTTCTTTGCGGGTAGACGTAAAAGGGAATTCCCGTGGTAAGCGCACCAGGAGAATTCCCTCAAGTCACGCTTCTCAGAATCGCTCCAAACCCGAAGGAACCTCTTCCTTTTACGCCACCTACCAAGAAACAGCTCGGCGCACATAATGTAGACGATTCTTGAACATAGTTACAGTATGCGCACACAGCGACAAGGACAGAGAAGAGAAACACGTAGACGACAGACAAGCGCGCTTGTCTGTCGTCTACGTGTTTCTTCTCTGTCCTTGTCCTTGTGTGCGCAACTGTAACTATGTTCAATACCTACCAACTCGCCCAACTGTCTACTCTACACGATTCTTATTCGCACGACCAGTAGTAGCTCCACCGCACCTAGCGTATCTACCGCACGAGGAGTGAGCATGGAGGCTTTTGGATCGCTTTGGAGTCACTCACACAGCCATCCTTCGTATGCTGCGTGCCGAGCTAGCCCTGAATTGCTTGTCACGCTTTAAACGAAGCGCAGATGTTCGGGTGGCTCATGGTCGTAACTCGACGTGCGTGATTAGAACCATTCAAACGTAGTGAAACGATACTGTCTGAATATGCCTTCACCTAGAATGTGTCAAGCAAGCGCGCTCGCACATACGGTAGGAGAGTGTGCAGGAGGCGAAAGAGAATAAAACAAGCACACACTTCAAAAAACGAAGAGTCAAGGAATAGAAGGGTCCAGGCTGAGGAGTGTGCAACCGCAAGGAAAAAGCAAACTGCTCGACAGGAGTGCTAGTTTTAGCGGGGTTTCTTTTATAGACGCTACGCACGACAATGTTAGCGTATCAGCGTGGTATAAAATGCGAGGCAAGTTCCTATGTACAACATCACCGCGAAGCAACACACAATATTTTTCGTTTCGTCGCTTCTGCCTTTGCGAAGAGAGGGGGAAGGCCACTGCTTTATATTTTGTATCATTGTTTATTTGCTACTGCGGCCGACTACTCAAAGTTGAATTATATGTGGCCTGTGGTAATTGGAATTTAAATTTTGTTTAGTCTTTGTGCAAAATATAGTAGAATAAATTCTCCAATAACACGGAAGTGCTTGTTCATCTTCCACAATCTCCGGCATTGCACAATTCAGATAATTCTACTTCAGTTCGTTCTCGAAAATCTCTGATCGCCGTGGAAACAATACCAAACGTACCAGTGGTTTCGAATGAAATGCGAACAGTGACGGAACTTTGAGCCGGCGCAGCTTCCGAGCTTGTGTTGTGCTTGGCGAGGTTCAAGCACATCGGAGAAGGCGCCTTTGCAAAGTTGCGCGTTCTACGCCGATATGTTTCGAACCTCGCCAGCATAACCCAAGCTTGGAAGCTGCGCCGGTACGGGGCTCAAAGTTCCGTTCCTGTTCGCATTTCATTCGAACCCACTGGTACATTAGAGGGATGGCTGGAGCCAGATTCACATGGTGCTGTTTTGCTGGGAATTTCGCAGCTGCAGCGTTGAGCACTGCAGCATCCACCACGCTTCTTCTGCCGCACGAGCGACGTGGCAACTGCTGAAACCTCAAGTAAAATCGCACCATTTAAATCAGCTTCTAGGGCATGCTCTCTGGACAAAAGAACGCGGGTATCGACTTTGTTTAATTTTGTATTTAAGTGTAAGGGGCGACAATGCGGAGGATGATGGAGACGCTGCTCGGTACGAAAAAATGCCATCGTTCGACAAAGCGATTGAAGCTGTCTACTACATTTGCCATCAGTGCAGAAGATGACAGCTAAAGTGAAAGGGTTTTGTGACTTCTTTATTCGAGCATTTGTGGCTGGATGCCCGAGCACATGATTCATCAACACGTTTCATATTGCTGTTCATATTAAATAGTATTTATCAAAAAGTGTGTTTCCTTACAGACACAACTTTTAATTCCCCGTTTCCCTTATTATTAGAGTCCATATAAAGACTAGTTTCCCCTTTCGAAAAGTTGTTTCGCGGTAGTTTTACGGTCTGCTTTTTATGCCCAAAACCTGGTACCAAACCGAGGTCAGGATATAACCCTGGGTAAGAGAAAATCAATGTAAGCCCTGGCTGTAAACAGGCCACGCGTCCCGCGTTCTTTTTCTATCAACTCAGTTAGTGCGGAAGGGCCAAAATGCCCCTAACACAAAATAAGCTATCGGTATTTGACAAGCCTCGAGGATTACGTGCGCATGCCTCGCTTCCAGCATCGGCATCTGCGTTTTACCATGTTCTGATTTTGAGTAAAAGGGCTAAGTTAAACATCCAACAGAAAGACGAGGACGTCGTATTTTTGTGTTTGTACTTTTTCGTACCGTCGTACGGAAACCCCCAGAATCGGGATAATTCCCATTCCAGCTTCTCCTGAACCGCTTTAAGTGAATCTGCAATTCGTTTATACACAAAAACATCATACTTGTTGTAAACCCTGAGATGGGGAACCCTAAGATGGGGTTTACTAAGTGTGTCGTTTGCGAACCAGCTCGCCTGCACTACACTCACTTCTTACAAGAAAAAAAAACACATATTAGCATAGCATTGCGCGTGAAGCTTGGAAGCTCCTGAAATATTTAAACGAAATGCGGATGGCTCCTGAAATATTCAGCGCGATCTTTTTTTAATAAATACGAAACGACGTAACTAAACTAGGCTAGAAATGCCACAAACAAAAGACACTTCTACACTACTTGCTATTGCTCTTGTTTCTTGGAATCTAGGCGCCGATGTTTTGCAATGAAGTACCCGAGCGTGCGCGAAAACCTTCCAAAGCCAAGAAAGAACACTTACAAGAAGCACAATCAAACAAACGCTCCACAGGCCATTTTGTTTTTTGAATGGCCGAATTTTTATTGACAGTTTAAAGGCCAACTGGTTTATTTTCAATAAAAAAGAAAAAAACAACACTGCCGAATTTCTTCAATGTTGCCAAACAAGACCACACGCCAAATGTTTCGATTTAATTCCGCCTAAAAATATAATGAAGCTGGCACACAAAGTTTGAGATGCACGAAATCACCAAAATCTTCTAATCCTAGCGGGCGAGGCACGGCGTAGTCAACAGCCGCGGTGAATACCACCGCGTCTGCGTAGCCAAGCCTGTGCTAGCTACATCAAGTTCAGGGAGTTTCGTTTGCTTGTTTTGTACTTCCTCGACCAAAATCTACAGGCGGCGCTAGCAGCGCGCTCATTGCTAGTCATGTAATCTGCAGAATGCGCACGCGTGGGCTCCCGTGCGAGCATGCGTCATCACCGTCTGCATCCGTTGCGTGCGAGAGAGCCAGTTTGAGACGTTGAGCATGGCATACTTCCACAAACCCGTCGCAACATATTCACGTGTGGTTTACTGAACTTCATATTCTGCTAAGGTTTTAAAACCAAGACCTTGGGAAAAGTTGTATTTTATTTTTCGCTTAAACACAAGTTGTGGCCACGGTAGCGCAGAGGCTTGAGGAGCTCTCCTGCTGCACTGTCACGAAGTTCGTAAGAAAGAAATACGCCATTAACTTGCGCCGGCGAATATACCGGAGGTTACGCCGACGCACTCAAGGCATGTTTTTCTTCTTTTTTTTTTAAGTGCTTCATTTCAAAATAACGAAAGTAAAGTTTCAAGTTTATTTGTTTCCCTTCGTACAAGAAGAGAGGGAAGAGGGGAGAAAAACATGACAAAAACTGCTTGACAGCCCCCTCCACGCCTACAGCAACAGCGGTAGCAGCACTTTATTAACACAATAAAAGAACAGAATGATTGGTACACAGAGCCTCCTCTAATACATCGTAACCAGCAGTGAGCTGATAGCTCTCCCTGAAACACGTCCAATGCGAATACCCAGTGTCACAAAATAATTTAGGGCTCTTGGGAGCTGATATTGAATCATCTCATCTCCGTAGTTGGTTCTGAAGCGCCGGACCATCCGGACGCCGAAATGACGAATGGAATACAAGGAACTTTTTCAGCGGAGAGAGGCAAGCGGTAGGAAACTACTATTTCAGTTGCGTAAAGCTGTTTTGAATGTTAGGTAGGGATTGTATGCGTAAAAAAAAATTTATTTCAATAACTTCGAATTATTTAAATAGGGTACCATGTTGCTGTCATATTTTTAACGCTGTGGCTAGCGTTACGTCCGGACGGGAGCACTGAAACGCGTATACCTAACCTCCTCCCCCCCCCGCCCTCTCTCTCCCCCAGTGAACCTAGGGAAGGCGGAGATTCGGACGTAACTTGGGTTACGTCGGACAACGCTAGATACTCGTGATTTTTAATTGACTAGGATACGAATTACCCTTTTTTGTAATACATGGACGCTATAAATATTCCTAATATTGGTGTTCCCCCATGCCAAAAAGCGGTAATTAAAACAAGCATAAAACAAGCAGTTATAAAGAAGTCGCAATATAGAGGGAGGTGATCCTCTATGAGGGTGTCGAACCGGTCATTATTTCGGCTTTGGTTCGGGTTCAATTCAATAGCATTGCATTTTGTTCCGGTTCGGTTCCGGTTCAGGGTAGCTCACATAATAGGGAATTGTAGTAGACCGTTTTTCTCCTCCGCTACGGTATCCCGAAGAAAACGCCGCACCTGCGCATGCCCGCCGCCAGCCTTATCTGCATAGTTCGGGGTCTTGGGGGGATTACGCAGCGCTATCCGGGTGCTTAGCGAGCTGCGGAAACGGTCTACTACAATTCCCCAATATCACTCCGGTTACCGGTTTTAATAAGCGCGAACCGGTTCGAACCGGTTCCTATCTTGATTTTTGAATCTTGACTGAGAACTTCCTGCAGCCTTTTCTGAACACGATATACTTGCAATAAGCCCATCCCAAAACTACTCCTCTTCAGGCAGATTTGAAAACCCTGCGCAGTGACGTCCGCAAAAGGCACCAATACTGTGGCAAGGCAATTACTTGTATAATTTTGTTCTAAAGTGAACCATATATAAGCGATCGGCTTTCCAGTTTTATGGTGTCTTTTGCACATGATCGGATAAATGGCTCATCAACTGCAACTGCGGTCCTTGAGGTTAAACATTCGAGGACGCGTAGGTATCCGTGCCTAGAGTGGCGAAGTGATTCCCCCCCCCTCCGCCTTGTTTTTCTGAAGGTACCCCTTAATTCGCAACGACTCCTCTATTTTCAATGCCCCACCCCCTAAAAATTTAGACCCCCCCCCCTACTTTAAATTTCTAGGGAAGCCTCTTGAGTGGCGCAATCCCTCCGACACTTGGACATGTCGTAGCCAAGCGTCCAAGCTGTGCTTTGCAATCGCCGCCGCCGCTGCCGCGCCACCAGGGTGAATCCAAGAAACAAAGTAAAGTTGAAGCTCTCCAGATGCCTAAGTAGAGGCGGGAACTGAGCGAGCTTTCTGACCACGCGGTCTCTTTGCGTCTCTGTCTTTGATGTGATGATTCATTTGTTATTACGTATGCAATAAAAACGAAATGTAAAAATATCTGACAGTATCTAGGATTAGTCTTGGCAATATAAGAAAGAAATACGCCCGCAACTTTTTTCATTAAGATCAATTATTGACAAAATTGGCCCTGACCCGCTTTCGTTGAACCGGTAACCGCCACATCGGATTATGGTTTCGTTCCGGTTCGGGTTCAATATGAAGCGTTCGATTTCGGTTTTGGTTTTGTACCGGTTCGGTCAAAAATAACGGTTTTGATCCGGTTTTCGGTTCGGGTTCGGGTTCGGTTCGACACCCTGTCTTCTATATTTATAAATTATGCCTTCCACTTTAGATAGCTTTTTAGCAATTATTTCGAGTTCATCATCCTCTCGCATATGCTCACTAAACATTACGCCGAGAATCTTTACCTTTTGTACGATTCCTATGCCACATGACCCTAAGAAGGGAGCCTGATTAACGCAGAAACCTACTCCCTATGACCTGAAAACAATAGCCTTTGTTTTGTTACTGCTTATAACTAACGAATTCAAGATCGTCCACACTTTAATTTGTTCCAAAAACAAATGACCGCTTTCATATATTCAGAATATATTTGTCCTCGAAAACAATACGCAAGTCCTTGCATATATTTCCGTAAGGTGGACATTATCGCAAACAGAAGTATCCTCTCAAAACTATTAAAGGTCAACGCAAAAAAAAAAAATTTGGTTTATTTTTTGCGTGTTTGAAACATTGCCTTTCTGATGCCACCGATCCGCTTCTAAATTCCCATTAGTTCAACCAGCTGACTGAGAACCGTCGGAATTCACCGTTCACATGATCCATGTCCACCAGTCGACTGCGATTCCATGGCAAGTTTGTTGAGTCGACTGCTGCAAATTTTAGTCTATACAAACCATTCTTCTGCATTCCTAACGTATGGAGTTCTCAAATAATAATTATTGTTGTTATACCAACTTTCAGTGTGAATAGTATTAAAAATCGCTCCACTTCTCACGAGATTCCAGGCTGCTACATATGCCTGAAGCCTATTTTGAACAGAAGAAAAAAATAAAAGACTAGCTGTAAACGCGAGATTCTTACTGTAAACCTCACTATCAAGCGAGGCTCTACTGCGCAATCGCTTAAGATTTGAGCTCGATTACGTGTCTTAGAGGGTGTCTGAAACATTATGCCCGATATTTCACCGAGGCTACACAATACACTTCTTTTTTATTTTTTAGCTTTCGCGTGTCTAGTTTTTAAGGTCCATCCGCCGCACGAGCACACCTTAGGCATGCCGGCGCAGAGTTTCCACGTTAGCCTTTCAATCGCCTATTCGAGTAGTCACACATACACCTCATAGAGATTGGTGTTTGTTTATTTCGTCAAAGCTGTAGAACTTGCTATACAGCGTCTTAGTTTTTTCTTACGAAACCCGTGAAAATTACTTTTCCCTTTACTTTTTTTTTTTTACTAGACGCCGTTGTGCGTTTTACATGATAAACTGCCAATATAACTCCTTTTCGTAATACCAGTCAGAAAAGAGACAAGCATGCCATATATCAAAACAAAAACGAGCTACCATGAGCGGGTTTTCAAACAGCAGAACTCGATCATCAAAGTTTTATCCTGTAATCCGGTATTGTATACAAAGAAACCCAACAAGCGGATTGCATTTCCCTGGATATATTGCCCCTATAACATTGAACACGCCGTGAATATTTAACGTTCTTCGTCTCGGTCCGAACGAAACCCCTTTCCTACACGAGCCAACGACACCCCTAGCAATTTGTGGGTGCTTGCATGCATGTGTTAATCTAAATTCATAGTTAAAGACTTAGCGCTAACGAGGCGCCAGCGTCAGTTGGTTCCGACGTTAAACCCTGCGCGATGGTTCCTGGTTCGATGCGTGCTCCGTGATATTAATGGCTAAGATTAGGACATAATGGCATCTCAGTACTTTTGCCTAAGTTTCATCTACAAAAAAGCCTCCCCGTTTAGCCCTTTGTTTCGAAAAACGTGTCTGAACAGAGATACGCTAATTAGGTAATTGTAACACAGAGCCTAGACAAAGCGCAGGAATCGATTGCTTTATAGCTCGTTACAAACGGCTGACATGCACTGCTGACACTCCGATAGAGTTTAAAATATTTAGACGTGTGTGATGTACCTATCCTGGACATGAACTAACACGCACCTAAAGTATATATACTCAGCTAGCATCTTAAAACCTGGCTAGTGTTTACTTATATGATAGTACCACGTGTTGGCAAAGTGGAATTACGAAACCCCTGAAAAGAAAACACGGTTTATTAAATTTACAAAGGGGAGGAGGTTTCTTTTGACAAAACAAAAAGTGCAGGAGAGGGGAGGCGTTGGTCAGAACTGTCTTCCTCACCAATGAAATGTTTTTGAACAACGAGGGGCACATTAAGCTTCTTTTTTTTTCTCGAACAATTGTGCTGTGCACATTCCGTAATTAAAACTTTGCGTGATTAGGATTCCTCATAATATAAGCACACCCCCGCCTTTCGGGAAATTTTATTAGAATCATTTGAACGTCAACTGCTTTTTATGGATGCGCCATCTGACCTATTACCTTTCTAGCTAGTACCCTCTTGTCACGATAAAAGTGCGAAAAGTCCCCAGCTCGCAAGTCTTTTTCTTTTTTAAACAGAATCTTTGACGATACGCATTTGAAGGCACTTCAGACTTCAGTCTAGAAACACTAAACTTCTACCCTGCAGTTAACATTTCAGTTAAGGCATTTCTGCATTGGGTTAGTGAAAAAAAAAGTAGCCGAACGATTATTAAAAAAAAAAGATTCAATTAAAGGTATTTGTATTCAAGTAGAAAAACAACATTAAAGAAAGGCAAAGTGCGGCTAATAAATATTTCTATCAGAAATTCTTAAACTAAGGTGCAAGGCAACATGAATTTATCTACAACACATTATAATCGTATTTGCGTTTACACGGCCCCCATTTGCGAGCAAGAATGGTTTGCCCAAAACAGCTTGAAAGAGTGATTTTTCGTAAGAAATCTCAGTTGGTCAGAAATATACTGAACTTCATTTGATAATCATATGTGAATATATCAACTCATTTAAAAGCTACTAAATTTTTACTTCATCTGCGCTCGACTAGTTTTCCCGCCAGAAGCTTGTCAAAAAATGCATTTGTGCTGAAGTCACTGTGAAACATACCTGATACTTGCATTATATTTTATATTCGGAAACTAAAATGTTCGTGACAGTTAAGAGAGCTTTACTGAATTCTACTTGCACAGAGTAAACCGTATGAACAATTTATTTATTTTATTTTATTCTGAAGGATTAAATCGCATTGTACTTTCAGCGATAAGTGATTTTAAAACTGAGTGGTGAAATTGTTTTAAACAACAGTGCAATAATCGGTGAACTTGCCCCCCCCCCCCCGTTGAAGTTACATTTCACTATGGTAATTCCCTGGCCAGCCTGGTCCCTTAAGATGCATTAAAACTGGCATTTTAATCGCAACCGCGAAGCGGATCCGCTCGTTCTCACCATCAAATGCGTGCGAAATTTAGGATCTTTAAGCAACAGCTTTGGCAACCCCTTTTGAACGCGGTTCAACCGCCATAGTGAATACGGCGTTACTCACAACTTTAGTAAGTATTAAAACCAGGCGATATGGTGGCGCAGCACTTACAAGAAACGTGGAGAGATATACTAGGAACCAAGGCAATGAGCAAATACAGAAAGGCTGTTTTGAGCACACTGCACACGAATGCATGAAAACAAGGTTCTTTTCTTTGGCAAGTGATAATGTTGTCATGAGCAAAAATACGGACGAAACTGACAGCTTTCGATGCTTTGTTGCCGGGAAACGTTTAAAAGAAATAATGCAATGACACTGGAGTTACTTTGTTACTGAATTTATAAAGATATTGTGGTTCCATATTATTTTATGTTAAAAATCACACTCACCTAAATATCGTAGACAAGGCTTTAAGAAATCTATAATTGTTTGCCTTGCCTATTAAAAAAATTAAGCTAGTGGTATTTTCATCATTATTATTATTGTTAATACTATTACTAGTATTTTCATCAACTTCATGAACTTATTACGAACGCCCAATAATTATTTTGATTCACATTGATGTCAACCTGAACAAAAAGTAAATACGTTCTAAAAATGACGCACCCTTCTTTTAGCAGGGCTAGTACGGAGATAGGGTCTTTAAAAATATATGGAACGTTATTCTCTTCGTAGCCGACGCCCACAATCGCTTTTTTCCTGAGCTACACGATCACGAATTGAAACCGGGTCGACCCATCTAAAGCATCAGCGAGGCGACGACCGTCGAGGCGACGTAATCGGGTTAGCACGCCTCGATTCCCCGTCTAATTCCCCGGGCCCGTTCCAAAGCCCCTTCTTTAAAATGTAAGATAAACTATTTCGGAGACGAGGGGCCACGCCCGACATTATTCCGCCGCCTAATCCAAGCAGCGCCTCGTTGAGCGAGGAAGGAAGGACTCCGTTGTACCGACACCCTTTAGGGTAGTGTTGGCTGTACCCATGGTAAAACGGTAAGCATAATCTAAATCACGACGGTGTTTTAGCAGCAATATTTATTTCAAGATTTCCATTTTTTTATGGTGTCATAAGAGCATCTGACTGGTGGGTCGGTAAGCAGCGGTATCACGTAGAGGTGCGGCGATGTGAGCGACAAATGAGCGCGTACGTGACTCAAGCAACATTCATGTGCGACCGTCGCATGACAGACTTCGCAAACGCAGGGCGTGCTTTATTGCGTGTCTCTGTTTCGTGATTGCCGTTCTTCGGCGTGTGTTTAATGGCGCGAATGCTGCAGTTTGATTGGCTGAATGGGTGATAAGGAGATGTTCCGAACGCGCGCCACGCCCTTGTTTCTTGAGTTCTCAGGGACTAGTATAGACGCTTCTGCTGAGTGCACACAGCTCCCATCAAATTTACTTTAATAATAATAATGTTTATTTTTCCGTCAAAACACAAATGACGGAGGGAGACCGAGGAAAAAAGCTGCATCATGCAGCTTGACGGGCCCTCGGCCCCCCTCCTTACACATGGCAGCAGTGGCACAAGTAATTAAAAAAAAAGAAAACCAAGAGAAAAGATAACAAGTTCAGAGATAAGAACAGGACAATATTGCAAAAAAGGTACGACTATATAAGAGGCAAACAAAAACAAAGTCCTTGCAAGCACAGCATTATTCAATTTAGTAAAAATTAAGGTTATGAAACATGACAACTAAGCAATCACATTTGAAAAAGAAAGAAATGCTCGGAGATGTTTTCACAGATGTTGTGGGAAGATCAATATTGTGAGTAACAAGAAAATTAAGCAGTCGAGGAAGTGCATATTTTAACATTTGTTCACCGTAGTTAGTTTTGCAAATAGGGAGCGTCCAAATTTCCGTGTTTCGAGTAGGATATGTTGCTACTCTTGGCGAGAGAGACGCCAATTCACTAAGGGCATGAAGATTTGTTTGTACTTCTGATTTATAGGTCACGCATAAACGATATTTATACAATCTATTTACAGGTATCAAATTTAAACTTTTAAAGAGAGGTTCACTAGGGTGATCGTATGACACATTACAAATACTTCGCAATATTTTCTTTTGTATTACAAGTATTTTGTTTAAATTTGTATTCGTAGTAGATCCCCAGACTAAGAAGGAGTAATGGATGTGGGAGAGGAACAAGAAAAAAAAAAACTCGCTGAAGACATTTAAAATTACTTACGGGTAGGAATATGAAAGCATTCATACACGCCGCGCATTCCTACAAGCAGGGCGCCTCATCTTCCTTTCGCACTCAGCGCTGCGGCGGTGACATCACGCTCCCCCACTGCGCAGGCGCGGCGAACCATGTCGGCTTCACGACCGCTTCCGTAACGAAGCATCCGCGTTGCTGGGATTTTCTTTGTGTTTTATTTGTGAGGCGCATCCGCTTTCACCTTGAGCGCCCCCGCCGGCTTCCGTGACGAAGTATCTGCTTTGCTGTACGTTTCTTTTCTGCTTTATTTTTGAGGCGCGTGCTTGATGACGTATTGGCGCTACCATCTTTCAGGCACAACGCCGCCGCTTTTTTGCGTAATGGGACAAGTGAGGCTTTCGCCTTAAAGGTGCAAGGTACTTTCACAGTCACTGTAACCTATAGCTTCGAACAGGGTTAATGTTCCGCACACGTGATCAGAGGCTTAAAAACATTTCGGTGGTAAGAGTCTAGCCCGGTTGTTGATGCTAACCTCCACGGCTACAAATCCGCGATGCTTGCCTGCTTTCCAATCATGAAAGAATCGCCTCGTAAGCGGTGACTCGTATATGGCGTCAATAGATAAAGAATGTGCACGTGTTTACAGAATTGATGCTATAGCTTTGGCTCGATATCGGTAATTTTGCCCTGTAGGATCGAAACTGCATCAAGAAGAACGGACGAGCTGGAGACGCTCGTCCACCGATACATTATACTTTGTATTTGTCCCCTACACCATTTGTACGACAAGGAACTCGTGTTTATTCACCGGCAAGACACATTCAGTTTTTGTTGTGTGTGTGTGTGTGCGTCTGTGTATGTTTTTTTTCGACATGAAAGGTTTTTGCAGGGCCGTATTTCTTTTCCACCAATACATATTGTTAGTGGCTAGTTGCCCAATAGTGAATGTCAAGCGTTAAAAGAAAAGGTTATATACTTTAAACGACTAAATTTTCGCGAGGACCTAATTTTCGCGAGCTTCGCGAATCACTTTCAAACGCGAAAAATATGTCCCGCGGAACAATTCGGGCATTATGTGAACGCTACGGAAGCTACACTCGATTCGTGTAAATCAGAACCCGCGAATAATTTCAAATTTTCAGCTT
Source organism: Ixodes ricinus (assembly GCA_037355805.1). NCBI lineage: Eukaryota > Metazoa > Arthropoda > Arachnida > Ixodida > Ixodidae > Ixodes > Ixodes ricinus. The sequence continues at coordinate 51,883 of JAZHYW010002415.1, read as the reverse complement.
TGGCCTGTTTCGCGAAAATTTGAGCCCCCGAAATTGAAGTCGTTTACAGTATTTACTTTTTTTTTTGGGGGGGGGGGGGGGGGAGGTGGGCAAGGGGAAGGAGGTGAGATTTGTTTAGAGCTCAAAGGTTAATAAATGTCCAGTTAGTTTAGACGCTGCACAATCTTCTTTTTACTTCAACAGTATAGTCCCGATGTTACGCATAAACTTATCATAATGCGCGCTATAGATTCAGTTGGCGTGAATATTGAAGCAGGCAGTAACCAGCCGCTTCTGCGGTACTCTCGTGATTTCCTGTCAGAAAGTCCAAAACGCAACGCAATGAAGGATATATATAATGCTCGACTGGGGCAAAGCGCAGCTTTCTTCACAATACACTAGAGCTGTACAGCGTTTGACGATTCTAGAAAATGTCTCCGGAGCCAACGTCGTGCGGCAAAGGTCTAAAACAAAGACGAGCTAGCTCGATTTGAATGTACACTCTTAAAAAAGTCTGTGCGTCTACTTTCACGCACACTGCTCGAGAATCAATCAGCCGGAACTTTGGAGGCAGCTCGGCGAATGACGATGCCGAAACATATGTTTAGACCAAAAAACGCAGTCTGAGTTGTAACATTAAGCAATGCAAAACGTCACGCTTGCATTGCTTAATGTCACAACTCAGACTGCGTTTTTTGGTCTAAACATATGTTTCGGCATCGTCATTCGCCGAGCTGCCTCCGTAAGTTGCGGTGATTTGCTCTCCAAGTATTGTATGTGAAAATAGACCCACAGACTTTTTAAGAGTGTAGGTTTGTTACCATTTGTCATAACTTATTCAAGACATTGCAGACGATTAGGAAAAGTATAAAATAAACAAAAGATTATTTTTTTTTATTGACGTGCAATTTTGCCTGATTTAGCTGTGTTTCTGGATTAATAACACTACTACAATATTGGCTTCATACATTTTGAATTTGTGAATGTGTCTCTAAAACGTGTTTATACATAACGTGTTTGGTAGTTTTTCCTTTGCATAGAAATCTTTGTTTTAATCTTTTAAGAGCATGTTCACATGTTGTAAACATTTTATAAAAAAATAAGCAAAGTTACTACTATGTGCATGCCTCGGTGTAAAATTGACGGATGTGCAAAGCACCATAGTGAAACCTTGGCAATCTCCACGCTTCGAGCTTCGAAATTTCATATCTCGGGAACAAAGCTAGCTATAACATTCACAGTTAGCTGCATGCCCCTTTCAAGGAAATTGATTTCCCATATTTCTTTTACGTAAATATACAAAATATGACCGGGACTACCATTGTATGATCTGACGGGGAAACACCCTTTAGTAAGAACACTTGTTAAGAGACAAATAAAATCAAGCAAAGCAACGACTTGACAACCGCTGGTAGAAAAGTACTCGAAAAGAAGCCTTCTGGGACCAATTGGACTGAAAGCTGGAGCTTCGTACCACCTTCTTCGGAGCTAAGCCTCTTAAAGAATCTTTGTCTGCCAGTCTTAGGCTGCCCAGGAGATTTCTTTTCCAGTGGCTTAGTAAAGCGTGGAACGGACCATCAGGTAACTAGGATTGTTGCGTCGTTGACGCGCTCCTTCTTTAGTTCGTCGACTTTGGACTTTACGTTGAGGCCATGTAATGGGCAGAACAACTGCCTTTGGTGAAAACTGTCCGCCGTATTGACCCGTTTCCTTGAACTCGCAATATCTACCATTTTATTCTTCTACACTTGATCTTGAATCCTAATAATTATTAAATATTCGACAATAACAAAACGAAATTCGATGAAACTGGGAAGATAAAAGAAATACAAGTGAGGTATAAAAAGACAAGAAACGCGAAATAAAATGAAGTATATAGTTCTAGGTCCTGCGATAAGTTTCCACAGCAAAGACACTGTAGAGAGAAACATTAATTGGAAGTAAACATATGTAGAGTTTCAAGTGTGAATTGTAGAAATGAATGACAACATATCATCATCATCATCATCATCATTATCATCATCATCATCATCATCATTTATTTTCCTTGAGGGCCCCAGGGGGCATTATACAAGGGAGTGAACACAATAAAAACATCAACAAAAATAGTTAATGAAAAACACACTGTAGCCTATACTTGTATTTCAGAAAGAAAGAGGTTAACGGCTGCAGCAAACTTGTTAGTGTCAGTCATGTTTACAATGAGGTCAGGTAATGAGTTCCAATCGTCAATAGCAGATGGTAGAGTCGACATTTTATAAGAGACAGATGACGAAGTAATTGAGCGCAGTTTACATGAGTGGTCAAAACGAGGAAAATACGGTAGGGAGGTGATAGTAGAGAATCTTTTAGATGGTTGTTGTGGTAAAAGATTTTGTGAAGAAGAGTGAGACGTGACAGCCTTCGACAGAAAGAAAGTAAGTCAAGGTTAGCTGATTTGTGTAATCCTGATATGCTAGTGTATGGGGAGTAGTCAGAGTAAATAAAACGAAGACCTTCTGTTTTGAACGGATTCAAGGTTGTTAGTTAGATATGATTGCCATGGTGACCATATGGATGAAGCAAATTCAAGTTTAGATCTGACCAAGGTTGTATAAGCTAGTAGTTTTACTGAAGGTGTAGCTAGTCTAAGGTTACGGCGAAGAAATCCGAGAGTACGGTTAGCATCGGCAGTGACAGCATTTATGTGAGTAGTCCATGACAGATCAGAGGTCAGTGTGAACGCCTAGGTATTCATATGAGGAACAGGTAGCTACTGGGATAGTGGAAAGGTGATAAGAAAAGGATGAAACATGTGAACTGCGGGTGCACGACAACATATGACTATTGCTCTCAGCGTAGCCGCTGAAGAAGCCCTCAACTACTGCATAAATTTATTAAAGAAACAACAACAACGATGCCAGCAAACCAAGCAAGGCGTTCAAATTAAGAACGGATTTGCGACTACAAAATCAAGGGGCTGTGCCCATGCATGGATGAGAGGAGTAATGATATAATTTTATTAAAACGTAATTCAACTAAATAAAAGAAATCGTACATTTTTTCATTGTTGAAAGAAGCATCGAGACTTAGAGCAGCAGCGAGGCATCCTTGAAAATTACACCTCTCCTCATTGTCATCAACATTTAATTGCGTTACTAATGGTGTGTAAAAGCACCAAACGAAATCACGCGAAGCATATCGCTGCAGGAAGACACACAAATTAAAAACATTAAATGATGTGACTCGATTAAATTTATTTTCACTACGACAGAACACGACGCATATTCGGGGATACAACAAAACATAAGGCAATGAAAAACCTATAACCTATCGTTCCCATACAGGTAAAGACAACCACATTTAGTGTAACTGGGCTGCTGCAAATCAGGGGAACTTCCTTCCACTCTGAATTTATAAGCTTTCAGCTTATGCGGGTAGTACCTGAGAGAAAGAAGCGAACCTAGTGCGTGCCGGAACGACAGAACGCCGTAGCTCTGTTACGAATGATGAGTGGCTAGACGCAAACTAGCTGCCTTTTCTCCGCTGGACTCGTCCAACGTGACCGCCAGACGCCAGACGCCGACCTTCCGCGTTCTGACGCGTTCGACGAGGTGCAGTGGAAACAAAGGACTTTGGGTCTACCCTCGAATCATTCCGCAACCAGAGCACGGCGTCCTGACGTCCCTGCGCGCTCTCGTTTCCTCCTCTCCCTCAGTTTCTGCCCCCGTACGGAGGAAAGCTGGAGAGAAGAATTACGAATTTGAGAACGTGCAATGACGTCAGAACACCGAGTCGGTTTGCAAGGATTAGCGGCTAGACGGCAAGGGCTACACTCTAAGAAATTCCTGCGTGTCTACTTATCCCCAAAACACCCAAAAAGCCAATCATTGCCCTCTAGGAAATCAGCTCAGCGAATGATGAGGCGGAACATCCGTTTAGACCTTAAAATGAAGTCTAGCGCTGTGGCATTGCGCAATGCAAAGAGTCATGCTTGCATTGCCTAATGCCACAGCGCAGACTTCATTTTGAGGTCTAAACAGATGTTCCGCCTCATCAGTTGCTGAGCTGATTTCCTAGATGGCAATGATTGGCTCTTGGAGTGTTTTGAGGGTAAGTAAACGCGCAGGATTTCTTGGAGTGCAGCTACCTTTGTTTCTACTCGCTCTTCTTTAGTCGGAGCGAATAACAGCGTCGTCTGCTTCTTCCTTAGGGTCTGGCCTTCCGAAACCCGAACGCCGATGGCCGGTGTTTGAATTTCGAAGACCGGACTCTGCGCGAAGAGCAGACAACGCTGTGGGCTCCGATTTGAGGGAGGCGGCGGTAGGGACAAAGGCAGCGCTTTTGCGTCCACCCTAGAATCATTATACAATCAGAGCTCTGCGCTCTAACGTCGCCACAACACACTCTCATCTGCTCCTCTCAATCAGTTTCGTTCCGCATATAGGCGAAAAAGTTCAGTATTGCAAGACATATGGACCTTTATGTAAAGTTGCAGGTTATGAACATTACTATATTCGGTGACAGGTCAAGAACGAAATGGAAGCTCCTCCCACCTCTTTCCACTTCAGCGGAGCGAATAGTGAAGAGGAGGTCGCTTTCTCTCCGGCCTTCGCACTATTAAAGTGAAAGAGGTGGAGGGGCTCCCACTTCGTCTTGACCTGTCACCGACTATAGTAGGTTACATTCATATACTGAAACTGAATGGAACTGTAACTCGTCGCTTTAATTTCGGGCAGCTTAACGTTATTGGAGTCACTTTATGTTCATTATTTTGATTTACTTTACAATTCGAACTTGTTTGCACCGTCTTGTTGCAGACAACACGTGACAAATGGCGAACGACATAGCGGTCGGTGTAGGCTCCAAAACGAATTTATTGAATAATTTTAATACGCAGAGCAAGTCGTCTGCTACCTAAGCATGAGTTGCGGTGACGTCAGAACGACACCGAGCTCTGATTGATTTTGATTAAATTGATAGTTGGTAGGCCTCAATGTTAGATGCCTCGAGGTCTGCCCACTATTTTTGTTTGTTTGTTAAATCAGCCAATAAGAGCTTGGAGGATTGACATCATCGCAACCGCTGTGGAAGAAGCAGACCTGCTTGCGCTACGCATATTAAAAAGAAGCGAGACGAGCTCATTGTCGACTAAATTGTAAAGGAGCCCAAAATATTCCTAAAAGCATCCTGACTGTTGTGCCACGAACAATAGTTCGATAGCGCAAGTCGCGCCAATTTACTGGCAAAGCGCTGCTGGTTGCTTAATTCCCTCTCACTACTGGGTGGCCAGTAGTGAGAGGAAAAAAGTGAAAGCCGTTTACAACTCCCTGTAACGCCGAATTAGAGCGCAGCTCTTGAGGAGGAGGGGAAGGCACGGGGGGGGGGGGTCACGTGACCTCGGGGAGGGGGGGGGTCACGAGGCCTGGGGTCACGTGACCTCGAGGAGGGGATTTTCCCCGCTAGATTTAGCGGGGAAAATTTCCCGCTAGATTTAGCGGGGAAAATTTTCCGCTAGATTTAGCGGGGAACATTTTCCGCTAGATTTAGCGGGGAAAATTTTCCGCTAGATTTAGCGGGGAAATTTACCCATCATGCACCGCGCAATTACGCCGACGGCGACGGCGACGACGACGCCGACGGCGACGCCGCTCAAGCCGGAAACGGGCGCCTAAGAGCTGCGCTCTAAAACAGACCTTGTGTCTTTAAAAGTTCGATGATTGCTGCATTAAGATTGGTTATTTGAAAGAGGAATCGTTTGATGCTCTGACTCACAGACTCGATAATTGCGCATGTCCTCGTCAATCCTCTTATTCGTTTTATAGGTCCTTATTTTCTCTTTTTTCTTTTTTTATCGGGGTATTATTTTTCATGGTTATCTAAACAAAGCCTACTTGTAGTAGACGCTGGAAGAAAGCGTACCTGTAGTAGACGCTGCTGGGTTGTCAGCATTGGATTGTTGGATGTTTATATTTACCTTTGAACAACAAGCTGATCAATATAAATATAATTTTAAATATCGACGTTGCTTTATTAAAACATTAAAATTGGCTATTCTAATTTGTGTAAATATATCTATGTATCTATGCTTTAAACAAGAACAGCATTGCTTTGTTCATGCTCACCACATATTTATATCCGGTGTCGTCAATAAATTATCCGCATTTACACAAAATTAATAATCTTAGAAGCGAAAATGTTTGATAATTTCAAAACTAGCAGCGCTTGTTGACGAAATATAGGACATTAATCACTGGCAGCCGAATTTTCCCGAACGGGGTATTGAGTAAGTCACAATGTAATTAGCGATCATTACAGCCACAGATACGCAGTAGATGCATGGCCTTCTTTTTTTTTCCTTTTAAACTTCTCAGGACGCCACTCCGACTGTAGGATACATCCAACCTATGACTCAAAGCTGCTCAAGATATAACTACGCACATACAACCTGCTCTAAAGGGCAAGTCAGGATCACAAAAAGAAAGAAAAGACTGAAAGTTTCCAAACCGGGTTTTACTGCGCAGTCACCCGAAGAAAAAACAAGAATTCCGCGTGTTTTGCCTTACCTGTCAAAAACTCACGTTCCACTCGAAGTCTTCGGTGCTGGGAGACAACGCTAACTTTTCGTGTCTGCGTGCTTTAAATATAAAATAGTAAAGCTGAAAGTCTCCCCTCATAATCCTCCCCAACCCTACGTTCTCGCGTCCGGGATATTTCTTTTCGAAAACCAGCAAAACGAAAGAAAGCAGCTAAACTTCTGGCAGCAAACACAACAAACAGTTCCTTCCTTCTGCTTAGCTAGGAGGCAGCGTTACTCAACCGCAAACTGCAATGGATGTTTGTCAGAGCATGGTTTAACTCAACCTCGGCGTTCGTTGCCATTTAAGATTGCGTGTGTTTTTTTTCTTGTGTTTGTTTTACTTTTATTGCATTCGCGCGCTTTCTAGGAAAGTTATATTTATTTACGCGATGTACTCAGTTTTGGTTATCCTTGCGGCGGAAAGAAGACGGTTTGCTCCGCAACGATCGCTCCGCGCCCACCGCCAATTTTTATTGTATGCTGTCTACCGCTTTGTTATCGTTCGAGTTGTCACCGCGCTTTTATCACCGTTGCTTCCATTTGCTCTCCACGAAAATCCTTCCGTTCGTCTCTGTCCTTCTAGACCTGCAAACAGTGAGCGGAGATTATCCCCTTTGTGTAGCCATGTAAGCTACTGGCCTCGCGACTCGGGTGCCCGACCGCAGCGATTTGTACACTCTGTTCGGCATCTATACCCGTTTTTACCTCAAGAAAAAGCAAGTTTTGCGCATTGTTCATACGCTGCGCGAAGTAGTTCTTACGAGATTTGGTTGTCGGAGGAAAAAGCGATGCTTTTGGTGTTTGAAACGTGTCTGATAAGATAACATATATCTTGTCTGAAATTCACCTACATATGTCTTAATTATCAACGTAAAGGGGAAATTATAGTAATGCTCCGCGTGGAGCCGAACTTTTTTACTACGGTTCTTGAGGGGGAAACGGGTATAGGTCCGAGCGCAGCAGACTTTACAAATCGACGGAGTCAGTCAGGTCGTGACAAAAGTGCATCGTCACGGCGGTCGTCGTCTTCGTGCGTTTAATACTTGCGGTTATACCAGTCCCCTAGAACCTGCTTCAATGTGTGTATATATGTATATATATATATATATATATATATAATATATATATATATATATATATATATATATATATATATATATATATATATATATATATATATATATATAGGCTGTTCCGCGTAACATGAGCCAAGGTTTGAAAATGTTGTGGTGCGTATAAGGAAGACAAAACCAAACGAATAAGGTAGCTCAGTGTTTGGAGCAAGTCAGGCTATTTTTTGTATTTTTCCCAATTAACTAGTTAATTAGGATTAACTAATTAACTTTTGAGATATTCAATTTAGAGCAAACGTTCCAATTACAAAGTGTTGTAATTAAGAAACTCCGTTTGAGTCAACCATTTACTCACTCAGACATCCAACCAGAAGACTATACAAACAAGGCCAAAAGCACTGCGTACCAACCGTCACACACACATCGTCCTCGTCGTTTTCATATCAGTCCCAGCTCGCGAAACAACACAGTAGTACAACGGTGCGCCGTTTTTAGTGGCAGCACCGATTACAATCAAATGCACGGCACGCGCGATCAATACTGGAAAACAAAGCACGTGGCGATACGACACCGCGAATATAAGTCATGCTATGACACAACACAAAGTTGTAGAGCGTCCACAGAAACATCCAATTCAGTGTTTTTTTATTAAGAAACCTTAACACCTTTTTTTTATGGGCTTCGAAAAATGTTTGCGAATTATGAAAAAAACGTGTGACTTTGCGCATGTGCACCTTGTATTGCAGCGCTCTCAGCCGTGGCTTGAATGAACTTGAATCACTTGAATAAAGAATGAACGACGATTACCGCTTTGCCACGGGCATCAACGAAAGAACTGGTGAGACACAAGTCGGCACGCTATTGTACCCGATGTTAAAAGGGCACTCAAATGGCATCTGAGATCGTCTATTTATCGTCATAAGTCAATGTATAGGCTCTAAGCATCCTAATAAACCCGAAATAACATTTAAGGGCGGCTGATTTCCCTATTAAAAATCCAATCGCAGATCGTGCCTCGCCGCCCTTTCTGCGCCGTGGCGCAGAACACCAGCGGGCGCCACCGGACGGGAAGGCAGCAGGGGAGGGCACGCGACAGCCAATCAAGGGGGACGGTTTCCCGACGATCTGAAGTTTCGAATATGCGCGCCTTCGAAAAATCAGTCCCCATAAATTGGGCTATGACAATAAATAGGCTATCACAGAATCTATAATACCTCAGAGCCCGTTTAACAGTGACGGAGCTTCGAGCTCACTACCGGCGCAGATTCCAAGCTTGGGTTGTGCTTGGCGAGGTTCAGACACATCGGAGTAGGACGCACAACTTCGCAGCGCCCTACTCCGATGTGTTTCAACTTTCAACCTCGTACCAAGCACAACCCAAGCTTGGAAGCTGCGCCGGTAGTGGGCTCAAAGTTCCACCACTGTTCGCGTTGCATTTGAACCCGATGGTAAACAATGGGACACAATGGGCCGGCAAGCAAGGGAAATTTTCGCTACGTTCGACTTGTCGGCAGAAGAGGCAAAAGACTTTGACCTCGTTCAAGCGAAAGGTCGACGAGAATTCCGTCAAGAAACGAAACGTCGTGTATAAAAGTGCGGGTTTTCACCGACGGCTACAAAAGTCACGAGCGTCCGTGGACCAGTACGTTACGGCACTGCACGTCCTCGCAGTCCGCTGCGAATTCGGCTAGATGAAACAACGCATAATCCACGACCGGTTTGTCTGGGGGCTCCATGACGACAAGCTTTCCGAAAACCTGCAAATGGATGCTAAACTGTCGTTGTCATTGGCGTTAGCCAAGGCACGCCTCAAGGAAGTGGTGCAGCAGTAGCAGCGAGAACTTCGTTCAGGAGAACCCAGCCAACAGGGCTGTTCGTCAACGAAAAAGGACCCGAACGTGGACGCCGTTAGTCGAAGCCGCGATGCACCTCAAGAAACATCTACGGGTCGGAAACATCACACCGGGACAAGCAGTGTTCATTCTGTAGAAGCGACCAGCAACCAAGATCGGTGTGCCCTCCAAGGGAACAGAAGTGTTTGAACTGCTACACCAAGGGACATTTCAGCCGAGCCTGCAGGAAGGAGTCGGCGTTGTCTCCAAGAAAAGTACAAGCGTCATCCGTACAACAAAAAACTGGCATTTCTTTTTTTATGGGGGCGATAAATGTTGCGGACGCGAAAGCGCGCTATGTTCAGATAACCCTGAACTCGGTACCAGTGTTTGCTCAAATCGATTCAGGAGCAGAGGCCACCTCGTACCGTCTACGTTTCCCGGTATTCCGGCAAAATTTATTTATTTATTTATTTTAGTTTACCTTGCAGCGCCAAAGGCATTATAGAAGGGAAAGTTCAAAGCTGAGTTAAACTGGAAGGACCAAGTGTCCATGCAAACTGTCTATGTCGTCAGCCCGCTTCGTCATGTACTTCTAGGGTTGCCAGCCATCGAGGGTTTGGGAGTCGTAAAGTTCACGCTTCTGAGCATGGAGTCTGTTGTGTGGGCTGCCTTTCTTAAGCGAGCCGCAAACACACCGGACACAATGTCTGTAGTGGCACCCGTGTCCACGATTAGTTGAACGTCATTACCGTCGATGGTTGGGGTAGTGTGATGAGGTGCGATGCAGAGTATGCCGCACCTACGAAGCCTCCTTGTTGGCATGGGAGCGAGGCTTGAGGACCCCTGCTTTTCTCTTTCCCTACTGGGTTGGAAAATTGTTGAGTCCGGAGGCTGCAGAGTCGCGGTTAAATTATATCTGCTATTCTCAGGTGTTCGGGGCACAACCTCAGGACACTGGCGCTGGATGTGACCAGGGCGATGACATCTGAAGCACATGACCTCACCACCTTGGTTTCATGTTAGTCGTGGTGTGAAACATTTGGGCACCCTTCCCAGTTGCTGAACGGCAAGCGTCAGTGCGCGGACACTGTCCTGGAGCGCTCCGAGGATTGCTGTAGTGTTGTTTGCAGTCGGTTCGGATGCCACTGGTCCTTGTACATGGAAGGTGTAGGAGGGATTCAGATGATGTCCGGTATCGGCCGTGGGTGTTAAAGATGCATTACCCTGCGTTGTAGCCTGATAACGACAAAATGGAGATGGGGTCGCAAACTAAGGTCGTTCACGCGTTGGCATTGCCAAACAGGGCCTTCCGCGCCATAGCACCAACCTGGGTAAGTCGTTGGAGATGTTGCAGGAAGTCGGCTGGGGTGCGCGGGTTAGAGATTGCAACCCTCTCCATCATTTCCGGTCTCAGGCCACGAAGGATACAGCGAACCTATTCTGAGTCCGAACATCGTCGGGCTCGCCCGCGCGCACAGCTGCAGTATACATGAAACGTAATGTTGCGGTGTTTTGCTCACCTACTGATGGCGCTCTTGCAGCTGCACAGAAGCCCAGTCTCGCACGTGCTCTCCAGTAAAGTCTAGGCGGAGGGCTTGCTGCCACCGCTGCCAGGCTGTAATGGGGCCTCCGCGGTCGCCTCTCGGAGAGCCGTGGAAAACCAGTGCCGCGCCTCGTCCTCCAGAGCGAAGATTATGTTCGCCTTTTGTGCGTCTGTCCACGACATGGCTGTGGCGTACCACTCGTAGAAAAGCATCCACTTTTCCATATCTTCGTCGTGACTCCCTTTGAAGTGCGGCGGGGACCGCACGGTCGCACGAAGACCACCATCGGGGATTGTTGGCTCTCGGTGCTCATAGCTGGCTTTATGATCCTACTTCGTAGAGAGTACCCGCTTTCAGCCGTCACCTTCCTCGCCGTCGTTCTTTTTTTTAATTGCATTTGGTGGGTTTTAAGAGCTTTGCAAACCTTGGGTGTATGTTGCGTCGTGCCTCTTCCTCCTCGTCCAGCCATTTCTTGTTTGGGTCAATTCAGCCTCCTTCTTCGCTTGACCTAGCGGGTTGCTGGGGCTGTAGGCCTGCTTGGCGATCACTACGTTATCACCCTCGGGATCGTTGTGGCTTGTCCTGCATTTCGACGAACTACCCCACACCTCCACATTTCGCGCCTAAAATTAATGACAGCAGAACATGAATACCATTTTAAGGTTGTACTTGTATCTGGCCGACGGAGCTCGCCGTACGCAGCTAAGGTTCCTTATCTCCCTTTGAAACCGCTTCAACAAGGGCTGGTCAGGTTGGGTTCAAGACACAAAAATCCCCGGCTGTCGCTACACTCTGTTTCACCTTATGATGTACCGCAGGAAAGGCCACAAGCGCGAGCTCCTTGCTCTAGGGCAAATCTCGGCGGCACAAGCTCTCGTGCACTACGGGCAGCTGTCAACGCTAAGAGCTCGCGCTTCTAGCCTTCGCTGCGGTACAGCATAAGGTGAAGCGGAGTATAGCAAATAATCCCAGGGCTCGAGCTCACTCGAGCCCCTCGAGCGGTATTTTTATACCCGTAGATTTCACTAGTTACTCCATCTGTCGGCCTGTCAGTCAACCGTTTATTTTTATTTTTTTTTGCAATTTGTTTACGTTTCAACGTTACAGTACATGTCCCAAATTTGGAAACAAGAAATAGATTATCGTCTTGTGAAAACCGGCTATCGTCTTTCGAGACGCCATCTGGTAATTTCTTTGAGTGATGTAATGGCGGCTATAAGACCGAGACAAAGAAGTGCCTTATAAGTTGATTGGGTTAAGTAGTTCGTCGGCGAGAACAAAATAACTGCTCTGTGGCGACTTAACTTTATGCAATATTTGCCGCCATTTCCAAAAAAAAACTGATGGACATCAATCTCTCCACTACCTTCATTTATTTTCTTTCTCTGATGCACCTCCGATTACCACTAGCGCAATGCATACGAGTTTTAAAAAAATGTATGGGAAATAAAAGGGCATCATGAAGATAGTGTTAAAAAGTACTTGCACTTTACTTTGAAAGTTCATTTTATTTATGGTAATTCACTTCAAGTACATTGCACCCGGTGTACTTACTACTTTACTTGAAGTGCATGACCTATCATTTACTTTGAACATTAAGTATTTAAGACAGTGTTGGGTAAAGTACATCTAAAATGTACTTCAAGTAAAGTACAAAGTAAATGAGACGTGATGTACTTCAAGTAAAGTAATAATTACACTGGGTGCAATGTACTTGAAGTAAAGTACAATAAATACAATGTACTATCGGGGAAAAATGAAATGTGAACGGAGGAGCGCGTGGCTTGCCGTACAGGCTGCGCCACCTGAAGTGAGCCGAGGAGCGAGGGTGCGTGGCCTACTCCGATTTGTTCACACCCTTCGCTCGGCGCTCCCAAGCTTCGGCAGTGCGCCTCTCAGTGCGCTGAAAACTGTCACCGCTATCTTTGTCTGCTCGGCGCGTGGGCCGAGCTTCTTCGCACCGCACGTGCTGAGCCAGCAAAGATAGCGGTGATAGCTTTCAGCGCACTGAGAGACGCACTGCCGAAGCTTGGGGAGCGCCGAGCGGAGGGCATGAACACATCGGAGTAGGCCACGCACCCTCGCTTCTAGGCTCACTTCCAGGTTGCGCAGCCTGTACGGCAAGCCACGCGCTCCTCTGTTCGCATTTCATTTTTCCCCGATAGTACTTCTCAAAGTAAAGTACAAGTACTTCAACATATTTTATGGTGCCCTTTCATTCCGCTATACAGTGAATTTTTGACTGGCAGGCATTGCCCAGGGGTAATCAGGGGTGCATGACCTTCCCACCAACCGCGACAAAAAAAGGCCTCGGAAGCAGCGTCCGAGGATAAAACCGACCAGCGAAAGAAAGCAGATGACACGCAGAGGAAATCCTCCGGCTGCAAGAGCGCCGTCAGCGTTGCCGTTATGCAACCGCGTTTTCTTTTATTTTTGTTACTTGAAGTTTTGCTATCATTGTCTGCATTTATTTTCAAGCCAAAGGTAGATTACAAGAAAGATTATGTTCGTGTCAATAAACCACGGTCGACGCGGGCACTTTCGATATTTCTTTAAAAGCAAACCGAAACCAGATCTCTGACCGAAACAAAGAGGTAGCGCCATCTATCAATAGGAGCGGCAAACACACCCCGCACCTCCACTTGGTCTTCTGCGTCGCCGCCCGCCGTTGACCCAGGCAAGTTTCTTGGCCTTATTTTTTACAGAAAGAGAACTACGCTTTGTAATTTTACAAGAAAAAACCGACCTGTGAAATACACCTTTGACGAAAAGTTTAGATTGCTACGTGCAGGCGTCGATTTTTACGGTCCATTTTAGATTGAGCCTGGTGACTTGAGCCACCTATATTTCTTCGGAGTTTACAAAGCTTCATGGCGTCATAAAAATTCAACAAAACCGAATTTGGGGAATGTACTTTGAAGTCGGCAATTGTACTTTCCTTGGAAAGTACCTGAAAAAAATACTTTAAGTAAAGTACATGTACACACTCAGAGAATGTACTTCAAGTAAAGTACAAGTTTCCTAAACCTACTTGAAGTAGTAGTTTAAGTACAATGTACTTAAAGTACTTCCCAACACTGATTTAAGATTACCTTACGCTACACTGTATACAAACAAACACTGTCTGCCAAATCAAGTCTCAGGCAGTCCTAAACCTCAAAGTGAATTGATACATCCGCAGTACTTAATTGACCAAAAACAAAAAAGTACAAAACAATTATAAACGCAGAAGCAGAACCAGCTATTGAAATATTTCTGTAAAAACACACGCCGTTTATTATTTGGCTAGCAAAATTTCGCAAAAGAATCAAAACCTATGTACTTTCTTGTTATATGAAAATAGAAAAGTAACTTCAAAACTAATTACTTTTTACTGTAGCTTGTAATTTACTCAATTGCTTTCTATTGCAGTAATTCTTACTCTACTCAAAATAAATTTGAAGACAATACTCCATATCTTTACATAATTGCATTTTTTAGTAACTTGCACATGTCTGCCAATAGGTACCTAAGGTGCATTGCACGGCCCGACGCCGCTAGGATCACTTCGATTTTACAAGAGGTCTATTCACTTTTTTTTCAAGACGTTGTCAAGGCTACCGTAGTTTCCCCAGCACTTCCAATCCCACGTCGCGTGTAAATGAGATGCAAGATGAAGCCACGTGCTCGCTCAGAAGTTCGAAGTTGGAGCAGTGTGGGAACTATGCCTAGCCTAGAAAATATACCCCACAAATATTGACGCCCAGTATCACCACATGTTATCCTCGCTGGCGTAGTGCACAATCAAAACCGTCAATGTAGTCGCCTTTCCATGATTGGCCAGACAATCATGCTACTACGGGCAGAGTAGGATAAAATCATCTTTCATCGACGGAATTGGCCATATGTTTAAACTTAAATGTATTATTTTATAAAAAAAATACGTACCTGGGTTAACAACTGGCAATTTCTCGTTTAAAGGCGACAGCCAGATCTTATGGGCAAAATTCTTTATCTAACGTTATTTATGACAATTTCAATTCTTTTTACCTTGAAAGAGGCCCGAATTATCACGTGTCGAGTGTACGCGAGTCACCCGGTTTGCATGAACTATAATATGTGTCGTAAAAGCTGCGTGGAAGGAAAAAGAAACGAACAAGATATTCACAGGGTCTGCTGCTGCCGTTGAGTGATGATTTAAATTCAGCCCTTACTCAAACATGTACCAAGCATTAATCTCTTCCTGCTGCAAGAAAAACCTTCCGTGATGCCGCCTACTTTTGAGAAACGCTAGCGTATTTAAAGGCTACTGAATGCCAAGCAAAAACGCATCATATGCACTCGTAGCATATCCTTTACTCTGTGTTCAAAATTATGCAGCGAAATTAACAGTCCAGATAACTGTAATATTACATAATGTTAATGTTTATTTCCACCGTAAGATGGCGGTGGCGGTCAGGAAAAAAATATTTAAGGTACAGCTTGACGGGTTCCTGACAGCCTACAGCAGCAGCAACAGAGTGAGGAAATGGAATAGCAATCAAAAAGAAACACAAGTGTTGAGAAAATGATCGCTATCACAACACTATAAGCACAATACTTTAGATTGTTGCATTGTTAACATATTGGACATAACGGGTGAAAAAGAAGCTCATAGTAATAGGAGCTAAGCCCGAACACTAGTCAAGGGAGTAACTACACTAATCATCAGTGAAAAAAAGGGTGGCCTGCTTTCGCTCAGCGATAACTTATCCCAATTAATACCTTTAGCTAAATAAAGATTAAATAATTTAGGAACAGCGTATTTCAGCGTTTGTGTGCCGTAGTTTGTTCTCGGTGTGATCACCACCCAACATTCAGCTCCGCGGGTAGGGTGATTGTCAATTTGTTTTGAGATTTGTGCAATATTTATGACATAGCCTCCTCTAGCACGTGCATGCGTACAAAAGTAGAAACCGCAAGATAGCATACATATTTCAAACGGCTCAAAGTAACAATATTCCTAACCTAAAACTTGTTAATTCACGTGGTATTTATTTTTATAATACTAGGATATTAAAAAAAATAAGAGATCGCAAAAACAATGCTAATTCATTTTTTATACGCGTTCAATACATTTTAACTACTGGTTTTTAACGATCCCTGTCGGATACTAAAAAAAAACACTCTGGTCGGCGCCAATTAATATATCTCGAAAATAAGAATTATAAGATACAACGAAATTAGCTATGGCGTTTACATTAAACTACCATAAATAACTTGGTAATTTTTATTGTTCCTTGTTCTTGTAAACGTCAGCTTTGTCGTTCAAGCATATTCCCGTTCAAGAGGTTAACATTCTTTTGATAATTTCAATTGCGTTTCGCCGCTAATTTTATGCTCACTAGCGTTAAAATCCAGAATGAAGATACATACTTCGTAGAAAAAGGCACCGAATTATATTTGAGTGTAATATCGATTTTGTTACAGGCGAACCTAAATGTTATGCAAAGATAAATATACTTCCGTTGGATTTAATCTCTTTGGTTCAGGTGACTTGATTAAGATATTGTTAGGTTTTTGATTTACACGACGACGTCCATGACTAGATTGGACCATATTAGAAGTGTCTCACGTGCAATTTCCGCGCGCTTTGTCTTTGTCTTTTGTGGTTCGTGGCATAGAGTTATTATAATGTACGCTAGAGGCTCAACTGGCGCTAATGTCTGTAAAATCGAAACAGACGCCAACCAGTCTACTTTTGCAGTGCGCCTGTGCGTGTCTGTGGGAAACCGCATGTGCCTATTGTCTCTCGCCGGAATATAACTTAGATAAGTTTTGTTATTTGGGTCGTACCGAGTAGTATGTACCTTTATTAACATTGTAAAAAGTGCAATTGATTTAGTTACAGCATTTTTCTTTAAAACTGAACAATGTTAAACTTCTCTATATTTCAAGCCCAAACCTCTGTTCCTAGAAAGTATGTAAAAACGAGTGACGATCATAAGAAAAATAACAATCGAAAGGAATGTAGGGCGTGTTCAATGATCGCCTGCATTCCGGTGGCGCTTACATATTACTAATATGCCCGTCTTGTCTTTATATGAAAATGACCCCGCTGCGTACCCTTAGGGGCGGTTAAAAAACATTCGAAACGTTAAGAATAAAGTATGTGGGCTATGAAAGGTGTCGTTTTTATTATTTTCTATGTCGGGCAGCTTTTATTGTTCCTGTTCTCTGGCTTCTTCCTATTTTCAAAACTTTCGAGCCCGCGGATGATGTTTTGAACGCAGAACAGGAATCTTCGTACATATTCATGAGCAGAAAGAAACAATAAAGCAGTACTTATATAGTGCAAATGGGACTGTATTACGTGGCCTTCAAATTATTTTGATCGTCTGCATGCACAAGAAGTTACTGGTTCAGTGTTACTGCGTAGTTCTTGCTGTCTCTCTTGGTTTTCCACGTGTCCCTCGTTCATTTGGCACGCATATCCCCCATGCTGAAAAGCGCCGACGCCGTGTTCGCGCTAACACGGTCCGACAGTGCAGATAAACACATGTACGAAGCTGTTTTAGCGCCGTTTTAATGCCTGTATTTGAAATAAAAACGCCGTTACGGACCAATTATTTCCTCTTCGTGACTAAGACATGTTCCAATCTACCTAGTACGTACGAATTCTTCGTGATGCATGCTCTTATAATCGAGCGCAGGTAGAACATCCACTCACTTCTTCCCATAAAAATGCATTATCGGAAGTCAATATCCGACTGATAGGCTGTCTGCTTCAATTTGCCACAGCACACTAGCGCCAGTTTAACATCTAGCGTACATTATAATAACCCTATGGATCCCTGTACAAGCCTCAAAATTGGGTTGTGGGGATATTTATACAGCGTGTAGTTGGTCAGCCATTTAAAGTTGCGACGAGTCACTCGCTGTAGATGAGCAATTTAGCCAGTGCAGTACAGCCGCTAGCCTGGGGTCTTTAACGTGCACCACGCAGTAGTGATACACGACCGCACGCCGGTACGATGCTCATCCAGATCGAAACGGGCACGGGTGGGGCTCGAACCCAGGATCCCTGAGTTCTGCAGCGCGAGCTTTCGCTCCACGCGCGTCGAGCTCGGTGTGCGCTTTAGCCCACTCGGCCACCGATCCCCTGTACAAGCCTCAAGCACACCGTTACAATATAAACAAAGAGAGATAGGCACGCCCAGATGACGGGTGGCTTGTTAACAGTAAAGAAGTGAAATAGGTTCTCAAATGACATATCACTGAATGCCTTGTCGTTCGCCGAACTCTTTATTCACCAACTCGACTCTCTAATATCACGCAACTGCCCATGCGCTGACGACGTATCTCGCGCGAATATCGTTTGCGCTCACGCGCAGTACCCACACCTGGTGTGGGCCAACGCGAGCTTCTTTGTAAACAGCAAGATGGTGCATATCTACCCTAAGAATGCCTGCGCGTCTACTCACCCGCAAAACACACGAAGAGCCGATCTCTACGATCCACGAAATCAGCTCAGCCAATGATGAGGCGGAACATCAGTTTAGACCTTAAAATTAAGTCTGCTCTGTGGCATTACGCAATGCAAGCATGACGGTTTGCATTGCGTAATGCCACAGCACAGACTTCAGTCTTAGGTCGAAACGGATGTTACCCCTCATCATTCGATGGGCTGATTTCGTAGATAGCAGAAATTGGCTCTTGGAGTGTTTTGCAAGTGAGTAGGCGCGCAGGCATTTCTTAGAGTGTACTCACAGCTAAAAAGCGCAGGGTGAGGCGAAGATCGAGCATCTCATCATCGCTCTGCAGTCGTTCAAATTGCGCCATTGGCTGATTTAAACGACCAAAAACGAATCATGATGTGAGAAGCGTGAGCCTAATAAGCCACACCGTGTGAGTTGACAGCTACTATTTGTAGATCTCAGAAATAGACTACTTACATAAATATGTGACCGCGCGCGTTGCATTCTGGGAACCTGTGGAGCATCAGTGGAGCGAATATGGATTTTGCGGTCCACTGATTCCCACAATGCGAAACGCGGCACTGCCCCGCGATGAGGCGCTTCAAATTTTGGAATACGTCTACTCTCTCGGAGGACATGTGTTCAAGAATTTTCGCAAGCATTGCTATTTGGAGAACGTTATTGCTTCGGCAAACAATGGAACATACTAACAACACCGCATTGGTAAAAAATCTGGAGGTTCGTGAGGCTTTCAGTTCTATGGGGACTTCAATTTTTCTCTGAACAATTGAATTCAGACCGTCTGTTCTAATGAGAAACAGTTTTCTATTTCTCTTTTGTTTTTCGGTTTCGTTTAAGGTATATTCAAATGCGGATTTCATAAACTTCCGGAGCAATTTCCGAGGGGCTTTCGAGAAAGCTCTTTACGTAAATGAAGTCGATCGCACAGACCAGAATGGTGGAACCATACCTCGAACCATTTTCTTCTAACCGCAAAAAGGGAATGGTGATTGGCAATCGACCTCACCGATTTTGTCTTGGTTTTCGCTTCTGCGTTCCTAAAAATGCACGCTATAACACTCTTTGATTGCGTTGCGGTTCTCGACATGGAAGGCGAAAACGCCGTCTAACTAAATTAAAACAAACGCGCTTCGTTATTCCGAAACGAGGAATAGTTTTGATTTCCCATCGGCACGCTCCCGAAACGAGTCGGACTAAATTATTCGAAACAGGCGCCAAAAACAATACGATGCTCTGGTACAGCATTAGCAGAATGAAAACAGTGGGAGCCCACTGACTGCGGCTGGTAATGTGCGGAACTCCTGCAGGCTTGCTTCACTGAGAGCGCGCGCAATTGCAGCTTTTATCGCTCGTCGGAGAACGACCTTTTCAATTATTATTAGGCTATTTTCCCTGACATTTTAAGAAATGCAGGGCGTAGCTGATCACGCCAACCTGTTTCGTGATTCGCTCATCGGCGTTCTTATCGTCTGATGACGTAATTCCGTTGGCTTCACGCGGAATAATCTGATACTGGTTGCTCGTTACGCCCAGCGTGTATCTTTCGGTGTGGATGAGAAGCGTCGGTTTCGCGCAATCTCCACCAGTTGCCCATTACAAAGTCTTACATTATTTCGATCATATTCTGTATAACAAAATTTGAGAAACGCGTGTTTCAGTATCAACGAGCTTTCTGGTCGTTCTTGTTGCTTTGTGGTAAGAGTTCACTTCACAACGACATCAAAACTTATCTCCTGCTGGATGCGTTTCTTGTTTTTGTTTGTTTGTTTTCAAATGCAATTCGTTTGTGACTGCCGTCCGCTGTATACTCACTCAACGTCAATCTGTTTGAAAGCCGGTAACAGACGTCGCCTAACACTTTTTTATAATTACAGCGCATAGATTCAACTAAAAAGAGCGACGAGACGTCCTCGTGGAATTTATAAGACGTGCCGGCGCTAAATACCGCCAGAAAAGCAACCCGCGCCCGCGGGAGCTATTCCATCGATATTGTTCTCATGAGGCTAGACAAGGGATGACAGATAAAGTACGAAACTAGCCAGAGCACTCCCCCGACTGCTCTTCCTTTCGTTCCCTTCCCTCGATCCCCGTCAAATGCATCGTTACATTACTGCGTTTCACCTTACGTCCGAGGGACCCCATACAAGCCAAGGAAGTCAATCTGTAGCCCGGAGAGTGTCACGTGACCTGACCTTCGTTTGAGCCAGCGTTATCAGATTAACCCAGTTGTGGAACTCCCATAGAAAGGGGACAACCCTCCTCTTCCCCTCTTCCCTTCAAGCCCGTAACCGTTCGTGTGAAGTGGGACGTAGAGGCTGCCGTTCAAAACTGTATTTTTCGGAGATTTTGGGTGAAGCGCCATGTGGACGCTGTGCCTCAAAACCTGTGTAACTGTAGTTGCCGTAGTACTCGTGCCCCTCCCCCTGCTCCCGATGAAACTGTGGCGCGCCGAAAGACGGCAGGTGGTCCCAGGGGTAAGGGGGGGGGGGGGTGGAGGGAGGTACTCTTGTTCTAATAACGTTGAGTTGAGCGGAGCGATGTGTACAACGTGAAGACACGATGCACGCGCGGAGCACTGTACTGCCTAAAGTGACCCGAAGCATCTGTTGCGGTCCATCTCAAAGGTGCCCTGAGGAGGTTTCTGAGATAGCCTATATATGGCGATAACTCCCTTTGCTGGCTCCAGGCATCCTAGAAATCCCTAGGTCATGGCGGTACGCGTCAGATTTCCTCATTAGAAAAGCAATCAAAGTTCGAAACACATTGATTTCATCTCCGGCGATGAGTGGAGCATGTTTCGAAACCAGGACCACTGTCAGTCAATAGCAAACGAAGGATCCTCGCGCCTCCGACTGGTGGAACCGCGGAGTGATACCTAGTATGCGCACGGCTCGTTGCCTGTACAATCCGGACTGCGATTCAACCCAGTGACTGCGCCATCGAGCACTCGCTGGGCTGACAACCGGACTGCACCCCAGCGAAAAAATAAATAAAATCATAGTGTGGTGGTTTTGTGATGATTATTGCAGTATTATGTTCACTTCCCGCGAAAAATTAACATTTTTCGACTACACTTACTTGCTTCTATCATTTACAAAACGCATACACATTTTATGATAACAGCGTTCGCAATCTCAACAAAATGTCGTGTCTTCATTGGTCACATGCCGTCCTTGCTGCCGGCACAATGCTCCTCCCATCGTCCGAGATAATTTCAATTTTTCATTGCTTTTTGAATAGGGAAATTTGTCACGCATCTATTTTATTTATGGATTTCTAGGATGCTTAGAGGCCGCAGAGTGAGTTATCGCCTTATAGAGGTGATCTCAGTAACCTCCTCTGGTAGCCTTTAAGGTGAAACGGTGTACTGTTCTAGTTCCTAACCCTTTCCCGTCCTTGCGGCCCACGACTTCGCCTTAGTCGCCAACGTTTGAGGCCGGTTCAGATATAAAACGCAATCGCTATCTCGGCGATCAATCAAAACTACAAGAACATCGCTGGTGCAGCGCTCTCTTCAATATATAGCAACCGCTGTCTTGAACATAATTAGCAGTGATGCAACGCTGTCTCAGATCTGTGCACCGATACACCGCAAAGTCAGGGTTGCATCGGCTCTCAGATCAGCGAGATTGCCAGCCTTGCATTAGCGCTGCGCTGTATGTGTGAATAGGAACTTACGTAATCGGCCACGTGCGGTTACAAAAGGGAGAAAAAAAAAAGATATTCATTTGCGTACGATATTTTTGCTTGCTCTTTCCTGCCTCTCTCTAGGCTGCTAGCCCCTTCGCTCCGCCTATTTTTTTTTTTTTTTCGCGGCCGCCATAAAGACCGGGCGGGCTATCTTCGCAATCTCGGCGGAAGGAAGAAGATGGATGTCGGGACGGGAAACTGGCCACTACATTTACGCTATTTCGGCAACCCGCGGGGTGGCTCCTAATTATTGGACATAGTTTCATTCCGCCTCCGGGGGAATGTCTGGATGAGACAGTGTTCTGGCTGACTTAGGCGTACCACCAGGCCGTGGAGAAGATGGTAGGGTCGGGCCGGCCTTGGGTAGGAAGAAACTCCGAAGAGAAAACGAAATTCCCGAGCACGAACAACTGTAGATGCGGCCCTTCGCCCTCTTTGCCCCGAGCTTCAATCTGCCCGGTCACGTATGCCCGGAAGCGTCGGCAGCTGATTGTGGACCGTGGTTTGTCTTTCAGGCTGAGTGTGTCTAGAGACGTGGCTCGAAGAAGTGAGGTGTTTCGGCGTGATCTAGAGTTGGTCGTTTGCCTGCTTGCCAACATTTATGCGTCGCAAGTTCTCCTGGAAAGCACATTCTTTTTTTTCTTTCGACTTTTCCTAATAGCCTCGTCCCACTAGAGCGACAAACACGAATTTTTGTCCGACGACACCACAAAGTTCCGTGTCGCCGATTCTGTCCCACTGCAACGACCAACACCCGCAACAATCGCCGACAAACGATCGACGACAGACGAGTTCTTGTCTGTCGTTGGACTTGAAGCGCAGCAAGCAGTCCCACCGAGGAACATCTCTCGGAGACAAACTTATCCTCCTCGCCCGCTTATGCCTTCTGTTGCCTCCCTTCCCACCCTTCAACCTTTCCTCCCGGAACAAGAAGCCCTTGGCGGCCACTCCTCGTTCCCGGCCCCGCAGTTCCGGTCCCTCGATTGCACGTAGTGGTCGCGGGCGCGGCTTGCTGGCTGGCGCCGGGCGGTCGTGTTGCGAAAGGGAATTTGCTGTGGCTAATTTTGCTCGCGAAAACTTGGTGCGCGAGGTGGTGCTTCAAGACGCCGAAGTCTACGTCCCTGCGTCAGGATGGATACACCCGTGTGCGAGGACTGACCAAAGTAAGACCGCTCACCACGAAGTAAGACACGACGTTCCGCGGCAAGCCATTCCGGCAGACGAGAGACTTGTCATCACGTTTTGTGGTAATCGGGATGCCGTATTGTCTACCAAAAAACACCTTGCCTCGATCATTCGAATATGCAGTTATAAACATTATCAAAATCGGCGTGATATTCCGTGGCGCTCACCTAGAGTGCCTCGAACGGCACTAAAAAGGAACGATTCGGGTTTTCTAGTTCGGAAAAAGTGTGGTGTCGATTGTCACGGCTGTTAGCGGAAAGTCGCCAACGGCAAACGAAGAGAAGCGGAAGCTTTAATCAAGAAATAAAGTAATAATCTCCACTTTCACCGTGTTTGTCGGCGCGTTTTATGCCCAAAGAGCAAAACACGAAAACCGCGTCGCCAGACTCTGTTTGTCTGTGTATTTTGAAGTGTTTTGTTGACAACTCCAGTCCCACTAGGAAACAAGTTTCCTTGCCCCCGTGTTCTGCGTCGTGTCCGCCAGGTGGGACGGCGGACTCCGACAAACAGGCTGCCCCTCGGTGTCGTCTGTCGCTCGTTGTCGTGTGTCGCTGTCGTTTGTTGCTGTCTGTCGCTCTAGTGGGACGCGGCTATAAGCGCGTTGACCATCGTTAAGTGAATGTTAAGGAACAGTAGCGAAAATATACGCTATTTCGTTGCGTTACGCTGTTTTTTTGTTTTTTTGAGTTATTGAGAAAATTTCTTTAACTTCTAGATAGCCCTTCGGTCGGTTGTGAGGCTTTCACAAAATGTTGACAAGAATGAATATTTGTTTTTTTTAATGTGTTAAATACACCACCTCAGCTCTCCGAATTGTGAGATCACGAAAACAATTTTACAACTTTTTGCCTCCACAACTCGCATAAGAAGTGTCATTCCACACCAAAGCAAAAATACGTTGACTTAGCGTCAAGCATTAGAGTGACGAGCACTGCAGGTGTTGGGTGGTGGCAAGAATTTGATACCGGTAATACTTACGTTGTTATAAGCAGAGAACAACATAATACAAATGGAATACAGATATATTGGCTTAGGAGGTTTCTTTCAATGTGGTATTTTCGGTAAGTAAAAAGGAATATCATGAAAAAAATTTAATTTGTGAGATAAAAATGTTATTTCTGCCCTGTGATCTCCACTGAAAAACCCAAGATAGCAGTTATACTGCACTGGATAAATTGCTCAGCTACAGAGTGAACCTGCGCCGCCGTATCTGAAAGAAAGACTGACTTCACGTCGTGTAAACTTTCAACGTTTCATTTGCATCGTCACTGACCTTTATCACACCCAATTAAAAATGCTTAAAACACACGCTGTGCTCCAGACATTGTTAGGGATCCGCAATCTGCGTTCGCGAATGCAAACCCGAATTTCCACCGACTATATAATTGTTACCGAGCACAAGCCTACCAATGACGCAGTGCTTCGCTCCATTCATGAGGCACATTTAAGCGCGACGACTTCGGAGCCAAGGCGGAAGAAGAGATAGGTGTCTCAAGATGACCAGAAGGGGGCCGCGATTTCAGTTGAGCTTCGGGCATCTCTCGAAAAGGGCATTGTCAGTTAAGGCTCTTGCACAGGTGCCGTGACACTCCGCGCGGCCTTGAAAATGTGCGCGCGAATAAGAACCGTCAATTGAAATCCTAGTCATATTGCGCATCTCGCGGCGTTTGCCAGATATACGAGCTAATCTTCGACAGATTAGCTTTATGGCGACGCGATGCCGTTCAGAAACTTCTATCTTTTTTTCCAGCGTGCTCAGCACCTTCTGAATCCGTGTGGATCACAATTAAGATGCACAATGTTTATAAGAAAAAAATCTTCAGTGTGTCTTGTTCCTTAAACAGTTAAACATATTCAAGAGAAAGGCACCGCAATCACAAATCTACAATTCCCAGATGCAGTCGCGCTCATCCATGCCACATTTGGGTACGTGCACGACTAAGTTCGGGTACGGACATTGCAAACTGTCCCAGCATTAAAGTCTCCGTCGCTTCCAGCGCCGTAACTCAATGAAGAGAGTTCTGATTGTGAGTGCACAATTACTCTTTCATCTCGCTTTCCACTTCTCCCTCTCCCTCTCTTTCCCTTTCTCTCCCTCTCTTTCGCCCTCGTCGGTTATTTCGCTCTTGTATATTTGACCGCCCATCGCCCGATACGAAAATTCCGGCCACTTCATTCGAAGCCCCACAATGTATCAAACAAAACGGATCCGCCAAAAAGCAAAGCAAAAAGCAAGAGATAAAAAAAAAGCTGGGACGGGAAACATTTTGCGGCGGTTGTGTATCACGCCACGTGCACAATCCAATCTGACGGGGTCTGAACTGAAGAAGCCTCGGCGCGCATCCGCAAACACGGCAGAAGCAAAGCTCTGCTGCAGCGTAACAGGCGTCCACAGTTGTGTACGAATTCTCGTGCAAGATATACGGACGCGAAACAATGGCATGGCAAAAGCGCCTCTCGTGGGGCATCCGGTCTTTCTTCGTTTCTTTTTCTTTCTTTTTTCTTTTATTCCCGGAGCTCGGATTTCTCTTCCGTGCCCTCGTCACTTTCCTCGTTTTTGATACTCACTTGTTTGTATTTTGTTTGCGTGATTCTGCCTGATAGAAGTCTGGATGTTTCGAGGACGAGAAAAACACAAACACGAAGGGGCACTGGTCGATGCATTTGTAAACATGGTTAGGTTCGTCAGAGCTATGCTTTCTGAACACGAGCTACGAAATCCAAACGGTATACGAGTAGCGGGAAAGTTGTCGAAGTGACGAGAATGCTGCGCGTGCCTCGGTGCGCCAGGCTTGCACACTGAAAACCAAGTGGGTTTCGATAAAGTAACTAGAGGACTACGTGAGGTAACTGAATTTTTTTATTATACCACAATATTTCAAGATACTGTGCGCGTCGTGAAAATACGATGGGCCTTCCGGTACAAACTGCGCATGCGCTACCACAGAAGACTCGCATATGGCTGGGAAATCGTTTTTACCGTATCAACTTTCCAGTTGCATTTCGCTTGGTTTAATTTCTGCAGGCATTGCTGTTGCAATGTAAACTGCCCCATGTATATTGTGCACACCTGTAAACATTTATATCGACCGTACTTACACATATAGAATATCGACGTATCCCGCAGCTGTTTGTTACAATTCATACTGCTTCCGACAGCCGACAGACAGGATGCTTCGTAGTTTAATACGGTATTTGAATCGGTTCATATATCTGTGGAATGCTCGGAGTCGCCCGTTTCTAATTGTGTCTTCTTGCCGCGGCGCTCTGGGGATTGTCAGTAACTTTACTGCTATGATGTTCCAGTTATGTGTTCCGGCAGCCAGGAAACTCAGTGAAATAAATTTCCGCTCAAAATGAACGAACAAAAATCTATGGACTCAATCGAGATGTGTGTTTGTATTTGAATGAGAAAGAAGCACAATGAAAACCTAATAATTGCAATAGCACGATGAAGAAAAAAACATATCACTATTGTAGAAAGAATATAAGTATCTTATGAATAAAAAAACAACAACAAAAGTTAGTGAAAAGCGAAGTCATTAGAACTCCGAGCGCACAAGAGGTTAGATATTACTTCCGGGATTCTGCGCAGTAAAGCAGAACAAACTCTCAAATCAAGTCGATTGAAGCTATAAAAACTGCTATTTTTTTGTGGAAGAGGTTGATGGCCTCCGTTTGTTTTTCCTCCCTTTTCGGTCAAAAACTACGAAAAGTGTAAGGCAAGCACAACATATTAATAAAACAACTAGCACAAAAAGATTTTAAAAAAAATTAACAAATATATAGTGTATTTTTAATTAAATTTATTTCGTCTATACATGCGTACTGGCCAAGGAAACGTGGCCCAACCCATTTTTTACAGCAGAAGCGGAAAGACAATGAACAAAAGTAAAATAAACCGAATTGCTGTCGCGATACGAAAAGATCTATCACGAAACTCAAATACGTGGAAGAAGCTTATATGGTATACAGTGTACGCCCACATTGACATGATCGATAAGTTGCATAAATGTTATTGTGAATAAGCGTGATATTTGAGTTTGAACAGCGATTTATATATATATATATATAATTTAGTCATGCATGTCTTAACATCCGGGCTACCTAACTTGATCCGCTGCAGGGTATTTTCGGGACATCTATAAAACGATCCATATAAAAATTATGACTTCTATTTAAATCAGCCGCCTCATCAATTAGATTAGTTTTACTCTTGGCATTTTGTATGTGTCTTAAAAAAAGGTGCAATGGAGGACAGAAATGATAATCTATGCTATAAAATCGATTCTCCCTGGATGCCGTAAGTCACACCGGTAATACTCTGAACTGTCGTTTTCTAAGAATATAAGGTTTCCTTATGTTAGCTGCTGCTGTGGTTCTCAGAGCACGAGGACAATTATTGAGATGCGAAAGAAGTGAGCGTTGCATATGCGCAGAATGATGTTTACCAGGATGTCCAACCAAACTTTTAAGAACACCAAGAGCTCTAGAAATTTAACAAGACAATTTTAATTTGGCACTTCGTTGATATGTTTTCTTGAAAGTGTACGCCAAACTATTTAACAGTAGGAAGTAGTTGAATAATTCAATGACATAGGAAGAGAGTTAGAGTGGAAAAACATGTATTCATTTCAGTCAAAAATGAACAACCTTAGTTTTAGGAATGATACTCTACAGCAATTTTCATAATTCCTATTCAGAAGTAAATTCAAATTGCGATATAGGAATTTCTCAAGCGGTTTGTCTCAATGCACGCAAAAACCTACTGTCATTGGAATAAGTTACAAAGGTTACATAGACACCAATCTTAAGAATGTTATTGATAGGGCTGTTAAAAAGGTGATGAACCTAATATAATTCCCTGAGCAACACAAATAATTAATTGTAAACTTTTGCACTGATTACTGATGGTGACAGAATGTTTACGAAATTGCATGTAGAAAGCCAACAAGTAAAGTATCATACCACAGAAACTGTTTGTTTGTAACGTATTTTGAAAAATATACCCTCACCATACACATACATATACACATACACATACACAAACATACACACAAATGACCTAGGTCATTTGTGGGTATGCTTAAAAAGAGGGAGGGGGAGGATATCTATAGTGGTGGAGCAATCAGAATATTAAAGATAATTGCAGATACTGGCGTCTTAAATAAATTAGGAATTAAGTTTGATTAGTAGAGGAAAAAAATAGACACGACGGAAGGATCTGGAAAAGCCTACAAAACCCATATGTAATAAAATTTCTTTAAATGACTACAAGCTTATTTATTATTTCCAATTTGGCCACAATACTAGAAGAAAGAATTGATTACAAAATAAGCAATTGTGCTGTTTATAGTTTTTTTTGTGGCACTCAGAGAAGACGGGTGAATAGAAAATACGCTCAAAAATAAACTGATCGCTTTCGTCCCTGTCATTGAAAACAACAGACATTTTCGCAATTCGTATTTGGAGTGAGGAGGCACCCGTGAAGATCGAAAGGTTAGGTAAGTTGGAGAATACTGTTGATAATACATCCAAAACGTATCAAAGCAGTGTCCAGCAGCGTCTAATTAAACCGCGTGTCTATGACCGAGCTGGTTGTTTCTGTTAACAAATACATATATTGTCTCCATTGAATTAAAATCATAAAAAATCGTCGTTTCAACACAATACCACGTTCAAAATCGTTTCAACTCAACAACAAGCCCACAAAACACGTCACAACAACCGTCAAATGTATATATGTTCGCGGTACTCCCAAACATCGAATTGTACAATCGTATACAATAAGCAATGGCGACGACTCCGTTTTTAATGAAAGTCAACGCTTTGTAGGACTGTTTATAGTAGACAGCATATGTACTAGATCCGAAGGCAAAATTTTTGTATAGAAAGCCGAAAATCGGTCTGCCCAGAAAGCATCTGGTGTCACTGCTGCAGATGGACGATTTGGCCAGTGGAATACAACTCTAACATTTCCATACATCTTATCTGCACATGCGCGCCGCAAGACGTGCGTGCAAAGTTCCAGATCTCGTATTGGGTTGCTGAGAGCGTTACGGGACGGCGGAAATAATCAATACAACATCCCAATGATTACGCGAGTGCACGCCTATACGACATTAATCCGAATCAAAACGGGAAGTGCTGGGGATTCAACCCAGCACTTCTGCAGTGCTGTGCTCCGTTTCAGACTGAGTGCGACGCTGTTAAAATTGCTTGTGCGAGCGTGTGGTTTTATGCAACTCTTCATTGAAACGCGTGCTCTCATCCAACGGGAAGGTTGCAGATAAAGTCATGCGCTGGTTAGCCTCTGATGGCGATGCTGTTTTGTGGCGGTCTTGCAAGCAGCGAGAGAGTCGCCAATGATCGTCGAACACTATACTCGAAATTTTTTTAAAGGTAGCTTCCGAAACGGCGATAGAAGCAGCAGCATCTGGGCTGTACCCATGGGTAGTAGTGATATGGGGCTGTGGCTTGTGGTGTGAGTGACAAGCCAAAGCGGAGGTCGTTAATAATTAACCTTTTTGAAAAGCATGTATTTTTGCTAATGTAAAAAAAGAAAAAAATCGGAGACAATTTGTTTTTGTATTACGTTTCAAATCGTGGTATTTAGATTTTTCAAGACTGTCAGAGTTCAGTTAACATGATTGCCAGTGCAGTGCCACTTTTAGCATTTGGTCTCTGACGTGCATCACACAATAGTGATAACGACCAGATGCCGGCTTCATATGCTCATCAAGATCTAAACGGGGATCGAACCAAGGATCCCTGGGCGAGGAGACTCGCTTCCACTTTATCTGGTGCAAAAATGAGAAAGATGCGCCGCTAGACAACAATTTGCACTCGGAAGTTATTACGAGCATATCGGTGACACAAAATTTGACATTAACGCCATTTTAACACAAAGTATGTTTATGGCTGAATGTCCTGCGAAAAGTATAACGCACAAGTGTGACGAAAACGCGTTGCACACACGCAACATAAATAATGCATAGTCCAAAGCAGGCAATGCATAAGCACTCGAAGCGTATACGGGAGGCATACATAGTTCATACATTTTTTTATTTATTTAATATACCTCAAAGCGAACTTTCGGGCACTGTATGAGGGAATTGTTACAAAGGTGGAGACAATACAAGACTAAATAACACATTTGATACATGAGTCGTAGGAGATCAACAAAAGTATACCACGATTAATTATTACAATATTATACACATGTCTAGCGAAAAAAAAAGATCCGTTTTGAACAAAGAACAACAACCGCAAAATACTTCGCTCACAATATTTATTCCTTGATAACGTGGAATAATATTTAACATAAAGATTTCAAAATGTGCTCTATCTGCAATTCCAGCTATACACTGAGGGAAGGAGTTCCATTCTAAAATGGCAAGCTGTAAAAGGGGTTGCGAAATTGGTTAGTACTACAATGAAGTGCGCGAAGTTTGTGAGCATGATCATGTTTATCATAAATGCGATGGGCTGGAAGTAATAAACGTTGTTTGCGAGAAACATGATAGTAATACACGTCGTGAAGGAACGTGAGACGGAAGACCCTACGCCTGGTTTCTAATAGAAGTAAATGTGCTCTTTGTTTCAGTGCCGAAACGCCCGTGTAATGTGAATAGTCATGAAAAATGAAGCGCCCCATTTTTGTTCTGAATGCTCTCTAATTTAGTTTCCAGATAATCCTGATGAGGAGTCCATATGATTCTAACATACTCCAGTTGCGACCTGACGAGAGATTTAAAAGCTGGCAGATGAGCTTCAGAAGGTGCTAAAACAATTTGCGTCTAATAAACCCAAAGGAACGACTTGTCTTTCCACCAACATAATTAATATGATCCTGCCAGGAAAAGTATCGGAAATAAAAACGCTCAAGTGCTGATATTTATTTACTATTAATAGGGACACCATTGATTGTGTGGTTGCATTCGATTATAGTTTTCTTTGTAGACAGAGTCATACATTTTGTTTCAGCCATATTGATAGGCATCTGCCACTTGTTACACCATGAAACAATAGAGTTCAAATCGTCTTGTAAGGTACTGGAGTCGTCAGTTTTATACTTCGTTTCAGCTTGGGTCCAGACGCAGCCGATGCTACAAGCGCGAGCGCCGGGCTTTCAGCGTCCCTGCCGAGCACGCGCGCTCGTGCATTGCAAGCACTGTTCAAGGCCACATGATCGCGCTCATAGCATTGGCTGCGTCTGGACCCAAGCTGAAACGAAGTATAGCTAACCTTTTATACAACGCGCAATCGTCTGCGAAAGTTCTTGTCGAAGAACAAATGTTCGCGGGGAGGTCATTTATATATAAAAGGAAAAAAACGAGTCCTAACACCGAGCCCTGCGGTACTCCGGACTTAACCTCTGTGCTGTTTGATAAGTGATCCGAAATTGAAACCAATGGGAGTCTATTTGTAAGTAATTCTGTAATCCAAATTATATTTGAGGGGTCATTATTTAGATTTTCAGTTTTATGTATTAGTGTTAACCGCTCGTGGGGCACACAGTTGGCGGCTTAGGAAAGGTCTAAAGATATTATATAAGTCTTCTTAAGCAAATGAACTTTTCCATAAAGATCGTTGCTAGTTCAAAACTGTGGGTTCCTCATGAGTTGCCCTTTCGGAAGCAATTGTTGATCACAGAAAAGAATGTTATTCTTCAGGACAAAATAGATTATATGACTATAAATATTGTGGTCCAAAATTTTACATTGGAGGCTCGTTAATGATATGGGTCGGTAATTATTTAAGCATGACGCATCACAAGACGTATAGACAGGAAATACCTTGGCATTTTCTCCCTCACTCGACAAACAACCTTGATCAAGAGACTGCTGATACAATTAAGCTAGAATATCACTAGAGTAGGGCTGTGTAAGTTTTAACAATTTAGAGTCAATGCCGTCTATTCCTGGTGAAGAATGATAAGAGGGGCCTTCGATAACTTTGCTAACACCACGTGAAAATATAGTGATATTTGAAAAAAAACCTGGTCATAAGTGAATTTACAAGTAGGTAAGCGAAACAATTATTATTAAAGCCTTCACTGAAAAATTGATTAAATTTGTTAGCAGTTTCAAAATCGGAACACAAATTTCCTTCGGAATCCGTGAAGCCAGGGGTAGCATGACTCGACTTCGGCGGATTTATTGACTCCAAACTTGTTGGGGAATTAGACTTCAAAAGATCTTTTAAGTCTCCTCAGTAAAATGTTAAATAGCCCTTTTTTATTTCAAAAGAACATATCGATGAACACATTATCGTTCCTTTCTATAACTCTTGTGTAGACAGGGTCCTTTTCGTTAAGAAGACACTTAATTTTTTTAGGAAAACCACGGACGGTGAAGGTTGTTCTGAATTTTGATTTTTGGAACAAAGGGAGCTAAGAATTGAGTTAATTTGATTTTTTAGTGCAGTCCAGTTTTCTTCGACAGACCTTAAGTTGGAAGACCGCTCGAACTCGCCAGAAAAAGTCCTCATGGCTGACCCGATTTCGGTGGCATTTGCCTTAGAATAGTCGTAGGTATCCTTGAAATATTTACGGGGATGCTGAGTTACTATGTCGGATTCGATTACCACCATTTTATGATCACTTATTTTTCCAATAACATTTACACGCTTTATTTCTTCGGGTACCGTAGTTGCAAATAGGTCGAGAATTGAGGGACCGCGTATTGGCTCAAGAACAACTTGAATAAGAGAGTGCGCTTGCAAAACATTAAAAAACTCAGAACACTCTGAAACATTTATGCAGTCGGGTAAAGGTTCACAAAGATTCCAGTTAATGCCTTGATAATTAAAATCCCCCTCCCCCCCCTCTAAAAAAACAGATACAGGACACTGGGGCAACGAGATATAGCTTCATCGAGGCAAACGCAAAGGTCGCGTACAAAATCGTTGGTAACATGTGGACGCATGTAGCATACGCATACAGTATTATACAAGTTCCTCAAAGAAAGGAACGAAATATTGTTTTTCGTGCCTTCTAATTTTTAGTTCCAAATGTGGAAAAGGAACTCGTTCCCGTTATAAGTTACATATGTGGAAAAGGAACTCCTTCCCGTTACAGTTAAAAAGATGGAACGTATCGTTGCATATACGTTACATTGGCATTTTGCTGATTACCAGATTGAATTAGATCAAGGAAAGCTTTTTTTTATCTAACCCATACAAGGGGAACATATATACGAATTTGAATACCGTCATGGAAGGGCATCAGGAGAAGATAACAAGCGGAAGCAGGCTTTCATTTGTTGATACATCTCCTTTAAAATCTCAGCTTTGAACCATATTCATTTTTGTCGTGAGCGATTCAGACGAACCAAATGTACTGTTACCCCACATTGCACGAGCGTTTTGCAGCAGCCTCGCACGTTTCAATCTAGCAAAGTACCTTCCTCGGACATCACAACAGTTGCTTCTCGATGTTGCTGCCCACAAGACAAGCAAACGAAGAGGGTAGGGCTTTTGGAATGTCAGTCTTGAAAACTACAAGTCTTTCTTCTTGAAGGCTGGATTCGTTCAGTTTAAAGGTGGGGGACAAGGGGAGAACAATAAAGGTTACTTTTTGTGCATCTTTTGAGTGACCAATGATCAGGACGCAAGGGTGTGTTCGATGTATGCTACCCTGCTCTTTTGTTGTAACTGTATACGTCTCTTTGTGGAACTTCAGTAATGACTGTAGTTGGCCTTAGATTTCTGAGTGTATGAGGATTCGTGGAAGCAAAGAAAGTGGCTGAGTTTGAAACTTGCCTCTTTCTGTGTCTTTTCCTTCGACTATGAATTTTACATTTTCTACCGCAGTCTCGGGCTCTGAAAAAGAATCGTGATACACTAGCTCGCCTGCACTCGACTGTTACCAATCGAAGACCATAAAAATAAACCCTAGATAAGTAACCAAAAAGTCAACGAGATCCAGCTCTTCGTAAAGATATTGTTCTTATACTTTTAGAATTTCCCTCTTAGAAATAAAATAAGAATTACCCCACTGGACGAAAAAAAGGAACGCCGTTCTTTTTTCCGCTCCAGTAAAAATGTAACGAGTTCCCATTTCAATTACACCTATGCAAAATGGAACGGCGGCATTCCTTCGTTCCTAATAAAAAGAACGCGTTCATGGAACGCCGTTCCTTCGAACGCCATTTCGTACAACACTGCTATAACTTAGTCAAAATCAGGAAGACGGAATCACATCACCCTTTAACGAAAGACCTTCACCGTTGAATGAAGAGCGAAACCGGTGTGTCGACAGTTTGAGTCACATCTAAACAAGCTATTCATCATGTTTAACACTTCCGTCGTGTAAGCCAGCGGAACGACTGTTCAGTATTGTTCACTTGGAGTCAAATGAGGCCGTTACGGTGTCAAAAGGAAAATCTAAGTTCCAGTACATTGTAAATAAAAGAAGCACTAATTATTGCCTCAGGTATTGAAAAGTAATGTAAAAAATATTTCTGAAAGTAATTGTAATGTAATGTCAGTACTCTTAGTCTGCCGCAATTGGTAATGTAATTTATTGACATTTTCGCAGTTTTTTAAAAAAATTATTAGTAATGTAATTCAAATACTTTTTGAAAGTAATTTTGCACGTTTCTGATACCGACAGGTCGCCTTGAACCCGTGTCATGTCCTCAACTTTTTTTTTCAAGATGTGTGATTCTTTCGGTCAGGTTTTTAACTTCTTCTGCAGTACTAGAAAGTGAAGTCGTGTTTTCTTGTTGGTACTGCTTAGTGGACTGCACAAGTTTCTCTAGTGTGCGCTGTAGTGTTACCAAAGTTTTGGGACCAGGATTCTGCTCTTGATCTTCGGCAAGGATCAAGACGTTGCACAAACATAAGATAAGCAACAAAACGTGGGCTCTAGGGACGAACGCTAAAGCCCGCGGAACAAAAATATAGCCTTGGCTTGCCCCATGAGAGCGGAAGTAGGAGAAACATTCTATACAAGCGCGATCAACAGACACATCTACAACCGTACCGCAAGGATAACAAAACAAAAAATGGAAGACGTTTACAACTTCCTGTAACGCCGATTTAGAGCGCAGCTCTTGAGGAGGAGGACGGGACAGTACTGAGGGGAGGGTATGCCCCTCCTCCTCCTCCTCATTCGTACGCTTTCCTCCTCCCCTCCTCCTTCTTTCACGCGCGAAACGCGCGTCGTCACGGTGGCGTTTCGTCACCATGTCGATACGTCACCGTGACGTTTCGGTGAATCACGTGACGTTTTGCACGTGACTTCCACCGAAACGTCATGGTGACGTCTCGTCACGGTGACGTTTCGGCACGGTGACGTTGCGGCACGCGCCGAAACGTCGCGTGACGTTTCGGCGTGGTGCACTATTGAATGTTTCCCATAACGCACCGCGCGGTTACGCCGACGCCGATGGCGGCGCCGCCGCCGACGACGACGCCGACGACGACGACGACGCCGCTCAAGCCGGAAACGACGGCCTAAGAGCTGCGCTCTAATAGAAAATAATGAAAGACGTTTACATTCCTCTGTAATGCAAAATTGGAGCGCATCTCTTGAGGAGGAGGAGGGAGGGTACGGAGGGGAGGGTATGCCTCTCCTCTCCCTCCGTACCCTTCCCTCCTTTTCTCCTCCTCGCCTCGCATTTAGCGGGAAATTTTCGCTAAATCTCCCGCTAAACTGTTTCTCTAGATTTAGCGGGGATTTAGTTTATATAATATCTACTTTAATATGCTTTCAGTGGGTTACTTCTTCGCCTACTTCGTAATATAATATAAACGTGTTTTTTTTTACATCATTGAACTGTTGCGTCTGTCACCCTCTTTCGTACCCGTATATTTCTTGGAAGCATCTGTGTACTTTTTCCTTTATATATGTTAGCTACTTTTATCTTCTTTTTTTCAAATACAGTTGTTAGTAGCGCCAATGCTTGACTTTTCTCTTGTGCTAGTCTTTTAAGCGCTTCTAACCACGGTTCTAGACGTTCAGCTTCAACTAGCCCAACAACAAGTACTTTTGAAGTTTTATTTAGCTGTGCAACTGGCAAACCAGGTATACTCATATTGCCTTTTGTAGTAGTCATCTTTTAGGAACTACAGAGATCATTTCATTCATGGAAACAGACGCAAGACCACCATAACATGTCTTAATAAACAAAAAATACGGAAACTATGGATGTCGCTTACATATCACTAAACGTCAATTGTCGCAATTTGCTTGTCTCACAGAAATATACCTTCAAAATATTTATCGAGACACTTTAAGGCTCTGTACCACTGCATGCTTCTAAATGCCGCGTGAGGACAGATAGCGATCCCAAAACTACCAAAACCGCTAAGGTTCTTCTCCACAATGTTTGCATGCTGATAACTACTTTAATGAAGCGAGGTTGATAGTTACCGAGCACCAGGCATGTAGCCAGAATTTTGTTTCGGGGGGGGGGGGGGGGGGGCCGCCCATGACAAAAGGCTGCATGAGGGTAAGGGGGAGAACACCCTGCAACAACTAAATGCAGAATCCTGCAGTTGTGTGAAAGTCTACGATATACTTGGGGAAAACGAAACCAACAGTGATGGGTTTCAAAAGCATTAACAACATAACTAATGGGGACGGAACTGATTGACCGATTGTAGCTTTACCTTTCATCATAACTTAAAAAAAGTGTTCATTTAATGTCCGACGAGATGCTTTTTTGTGCATTCTTATACAGTTTGCTGATGAGTGCAATCATACGTCCACTTTGTTGTGTCTGCACAGCGTTATATTATTCAATAAAGCTTTGCGATTTGTGCTAAAGGTGTAACAATACGAACCTGTGAACTGTGGGCATTCAACTCCGAGGCGTTTTTTTCTTTTCCTAATCTTCTTTTTATGATATATTTCACGAACCTCTCGGACGTGCCTTCCCTAAAACAATTCTAAAAAACCGGTTTTATGGTTTTAATATTTTCCGGCATGGCAAGCTTCTTGAAAGGACGAGCCCTTGGGTTGTGCAATGAAAACGAATTAATTCTTAGCAGTACTACCGCATTGATTACAAAATGAAATTAGTGAATATATTATAGTAACATGCAATTCATTTTAGTGACATCATTAATTTAGAGTCATTACTTCATCTCTAACAATTTCAATTTCCATAGAGTCCTGGATAAAATATATGTGCACATAATGTAAACTTGGCTAAGAATATATGTTTTTTTTGTTTTCTTTATCAAGAACCGCAGCCCGCGTCAGTCTCAAGTGGCACCCAATTACAAAATGAGACTTTAGCATAAGGAACATAATGTTTCACAGTATCAGATCTTCTAATTATCAGAGCTAAAACTTCATATGATCGCTCCTAGCGCATTTTACGAAGCAGCAACGGCACAGACGTTTGCTGATGCCTCTTCATCGGTGGTACCACTACCGATTCACTAAAACGTTCTAGCTGAAAGCTTTCGAACGATACGTCAGATGTATTACTGCGCGTCACTAATTATCGCGTATTTACTATTAGTGCTTAATGACGCAAGCCCTTAGCAATGAAACGAAGCAACGCTTCTGGCATTTTAAACAAAGAAAACAATTCAGCCGATGTTAATGAAACAATCGTTCATTTTCACAAAGGGAGAAAAAGGAGGGGGGTCCCGAGTTGTTCAAATTGAAAAGAAAAAGTGGTTCCGAATAAGAACGTTTGTTTTTCGCTCCTGGTTTTATTCTGGTGGACGTACGATACGACCCCTGGCGGAAAAGACTAATGCAGACCATAAAAGCGCCAAAATCCTGCCCATGCAGCACAATACACGAATTCGCACTTCTCCGTCGTACGTTCAAAGCGCAAATTCACGAGCAAAAAGAATTGGTTGAACACAATCAAGTACCATAATGTGCGCGCAGGTTATTAAACAAAGAAATGGAAAGCGATTAGGCTTA
The DNA here is from genome assembly GCA_037355805.1 of Ixodes ricinus. Classification (NCBI taxonomy): domain Eukaryota; kingdom Metazoa; phylum Arthropoda; class Arachnida; order Ixodida; family Ixodidae; genus Ixodes; species Ixodes ricinus. The sequence goes on along the minus strand of JAZHYW010002415.1, from coordinate 13,665 downwards.
ATGAGGAGTCTCAGAGCACAGGTGCGTTCTTCATTTTGTTTTTTGAGCGGCGTCGGCGTTGGCGCTGGGTAACCGCGCTAAATTTAGCTGGAAAAATGACGTCACGTGACCTCAATTTTCCCGCTAAATCTGGTGGAGAAACTGAATTTGTTTATAGGCAACGTGACACCACGTCATATGACGTCATTTTTCCCGCTAAATTTAGCGGGGAAACTGAATTGGAGGAGGAGGGGAGAGGAGAGAATAGAGAAGGAGGACGAAAAGGGGGAGGAGGAGAGGGTACGGAGGAGGCGGACAGCATACCTTACCCTCCGTACCCTCCCCTCCTCCTCCTCAACAGCTGGGCTCAAATTTTGCATTACAAAAATTTGCACACTTCTTTCATTCTTTTTTTCAATTTTTCCTTTAAAGTGAAGCTATATTTTTATTCTCAATTAAAACTTTCCACGAATAGGCAATGATGTCGAAATGCGAGTGCACGCAGCTTTGTTTACTAAAACGCTTAGCAGAAAATATTTTTCTTGCGTACCTGACGTCGTGGGAGATCATGTTGGCTCGTTGCATGAAAGTGTGTCAAGGAAGATTTAGTGCGTAATAAAAATTTGTCCGGAGAGGCTTAGCTTTTTTTTTTTTACTTGCTCACAATGTAGGAATTTTGTTGGGGCTTTTCACAGGTGGTAATCTCAATGCACGCGTATATCTAAGATCACGGGTATACGCATTATCATTTCATAGAATTGTCCCCAACATTGCCAGTGTAAGTCAAAGGAAAAAAGTTCAAGAGATGACCAACGTCCGTGGGCAGACGGAAAGTTACCGCAATTGATGGAGTCTCATTACGTATGCGTCATTCGTTTCGGTGGTATAGGGAAAGCCATGGATATTTTTAATCGTATTACGCTGATATGATCCCAACATATCATAATTGCAAGATATTATGTTACTACGGTAATTATCATAAAACAAAGTTTCAATTTGGCTTCATTTTTGCATAACTATGTAGCCGCGCAACCTTGCACATCAAGAACGGCTTTTCAACTTAAACTCTGTTACTCCATGTTCATAGTAGTTTTATCGCAAGACTTAGCCAGCTTCATTTCTTTACAGTGATCCCTGTTCAAGTTTCTAAACCCCTAAACTTTACGAGAATGTAACTTTCAAATAACTTTCCAAGCGTAATCAATCATCTTTTTAATGCCCCTTCTTAAGGGTGCAACTGGCGTTTAATGCTGTTCGTGAACCGAACTTTCATCTTTTATATCCCATTGAGATTTCTTTCGGCATGTACACGAATGGCTGTTCATATTATAAGCATGATAACGCGGGTGTACCCTTGGTTATCTATTTGCGTTTCTTGCTTAGATGTATTGATGACCTGTACAGGTTTGTAGTTTTTTATGTATAACTTGCTTTGTGCACCACTCAGTAGACCGCGAAGTTGCTTGTGGGAACAGGATGACACTTTACTTGTCTCTAGTCACATTAATTACCACCAAGCTGTGCAGTTATTGCAACATGATTCTGCACGAATAATGAACTGGTTTTATGACAATTATATTACTATTAACACATCCAAAACAAGACTTGTTTGCTTCAGGAGTCCGCTGAAGAGTGTCGAATTGGACTCATCATTTCTGTTACACAGATCCAGCTGCCTTGATTGTACATGTCATTCCCTGAAATATGTTGACACTGTTAAGTACTTAGGCATATTTTTTTATTCGGATTTGTCGTGGTCAACGCATTTATCCTATGTTTCTGGCAAGCTCCGCAGCGTGTGCTGCTTACTTTACAATAATAGGGTATTAATGCTATTTGCCGTAAGAAAATCAATTCCTAATGCTCTTGCTTATTGTATACTAAGGTATGGCATCACATTATTTGGTACCTGTGCAGAAATATGGCAAACTAAAATTGACCGCATCCTTAGGGATTTGTTAAGAAGTGTCGGCTATCATTATGATCTTGCACCAGAAGCTGACATCTTTGAGGCTCTACTACTGCCTAACTTTTATTCGCTTCTTTTGCAATGTGTTGTGCTTTCTCATTTCTGGTGTAGCGAATTTAAACATCCCTTTGTGCCCCATTACTTGAAGATTTTGCAGATGAATTACATTACGCATTCTGAAAAAAATGAGGTCGTATGTGCCCTTTTTGTGGATGTTTCAAAGGCATTTGACAGTGTTAACCACAGCATTCTATTCCAAAAGCTTCATCATATTGGCTTCCGAGGTCCCTTTCTGGAGCTTCTAAAAGATTATTTAACTGGACGATCTCAACAAGTTCACATAGGTCACAAAAGAAGTTCAAAGCTCGCTTTAAAATCCGGAGTTCCACAAGGATCCATCTTGTCTCCGTTACTTTTTAATGTCTTTGTCAATGATAAGTCAAATTCAATAGTTAGCTGCAAACTATATCAGTATGCTGACGACACTGTACTCTTGTCACGCCATATAGAATACGAAAAATCAATTTTTCTTCTCCAGCGTGAAACCACACGTTTGATTGAGTGATTTCAGCAAAATGACTTAAAAATTAACAACACAAAGACACATCTGGTGTGTTTCCGGAATCCGTTAAAAGTTGTTATCCCAGATACGCCACTATTTTTACATTCATCAATTTGTCCCTCGTGTAAATGCACTCCAGTGGGTTATGTAGATCATGTGAAATATCTAGGTATTGAATTCGATAGTGACCTTTCATGGAATACGCACATGGGAACTGTATGTAAAAAGCTTAGACGTGTTTCTTGTCTACTTTATAATATGAGATCACTTGTTCCACAATATGTTAAAAAGATGGTCATTAATGCCTTGGCCTATAGCGTTCTTCGCTATGGAATAACCATTTATGGTGGCTGTTCTACGTTATGGCAAAAGAAAATTGACAATATTTTGACTGGAATGTTTAGAAGTATTATATACGGCACTGATACAGAAATAGAACAAGAAAAAATTGATCATATTAATCTTCCATTATGTCAAGCTCTGTTTACTGAGACGGTTGTTTTAATACATTTTTGGGATGACAGTTTTAAAGTTCCCCACATTGCACCTAGGGCACTCAGACATACCACTCGTTTTGAGGTGCCGAGAATGTCAACGAGGTATGGCAGAAGACAACGAATATTTTATGTACCGGACATTTTTAACAGTCTCCTGAAAGAGTGTTGGACCTGGACTCGAAAAAAAAAGTTGAAACAAGCCCTACGAGACCTATTTTAAATCAAGTGTGCCTGCACGTACCAGATTCATCTTCTGGGCGTCTTAAACAGTGCTCTAAAGATTTTTTTTTCTTAGGCCAGTGATGTGATCTTTATCACAACTCAAGTACTGTGGCAACTTGACATGACCTGTGCTTCATTTTTTTTAAATATATTTTGATGTGTGTGTGTGTTTTCTTCATGTAATGGGACTATCAACATACCAACAACTCTGGACACTAACTTTACTAATGCTTCAATGTTATTTTTTCTTAAAACTTGTGTGTGTGTGTGTGTGTGTGTGTGTGTGTGTGTGTGTGTGTGTGTGTGTGTGTGTGTGTGTGTGTGTGTGTGTGTGTGTGTGTGTGTGTGTGTGTGTGTGTGTGTGTGTGTGTGTGTGTGTGTGTGTGTGTGTGTGTGTGTGTGTGTGTGTGTGTGTGTGTGTGTGTGTGTGTGTGTGTGTGTGTGTGTGTGTGTGTGTGTGTGTGTGTGTGTGTGTGTGTGTGTGTGTGTGTGTGTGTGTGTGTGTGTGTGTGTGTGTGTGTGTGTGTGTGTGTGTGTGTGCGTGTGTGTGTGTGCGCGCGCGCGCTGATGCACTCTGCACAATGTTGAAATTAACTGATTTATAACTTCACTACTGGTGGTTTAGCCACACAAGCCAATTCAGGCTTCGGCAGACCCGAATCATACTTCGTCGCATCCGAAAAAATAAACTATTATTATTATTATTATTATTATTATTATTATTATTATTATTATTATTATTATTATTATTATTATTATTATTATTATAAAATTATAATTATATAAAATAAAATTAAAAAATTATAAATGAAATGAAATGAATGAATGAATGATTATATTCCTTGTACTAATGGCTACACCGGTATTTGTGGTCCAGAGAACGCTTCGTTCGCGTGAGCGGGACACGCTGGATGAGGTTTGGAGCCACAACGGGGCATCCTCAGGGGTCAGTGTTGGACCTCTTCTTTTCCATCTTTATGAATGACGCTGCTGTTGTTTTAGATTGTTCAGTTTTACAATATGCAAATCATATTAGGATCTTACGTGAAATGCATAATGTTCACGATTGCGATCTGCTTCAGATGGAATGATGCTCGTTCAGTGACTGGTTACTAAATAATCATCTGCTCTTGGATAAATCTAAAACAAATGTAATAGCCTACGCGCGTAAAACACGTAGTATATGCGTTCCTTACAACATTAATACTAAGACCCTGTGTCGTGTCAGCATGAATCGGGATGTGAGAGAACGTTTGACTCCTGCCTACGCTTTGATGGACATGTTTCTCGATTAATCCTGTCTATCTTGCGCAAACTTGGTACTGCCTGCAAAGCAAGTCACGAAATTTCCAACTAAAAAAATTTACCTATTTCCTACTGTAAGTTAACGCGATCTCGATTATTTAAAAAAATAGCTTATGCCTCTAGAATCTGGAACGGCATTTGTCCCAATAGCTCCTTAAAGCTGGAGCGCGTGCTAAAAAAATATCCATCAATCAATCGACATCACTAGCTTCCCGATAATCCACATCTCGTGCGCAATACATCGGTCATCTGTAACTTCAACTTATGTGGGCTGTATCAATGCCGTGAGAAAGCCTATATGATGGTTTGGTTCAGTTTTTGACGGTATTATTGACTGCTTTCACGTGGTCACTCAATGAATACTCAGAGTCCCACGCGTGGCTACTCGCTTTCCAACACCGTTCAGTGTTCCATGTTCGGGTATTTATGATGCAGTGTCTCGTATGTGTAGGGCGTATATCGGTTGTGGTTTGAACATAAATGTTTTTGGTGGGTGCAAAGCGAGTTGTATCAAATTTCTATGTGCACTGTATTTGGCTCGTCACAGGTAATACTGCTATGTTTTTTCATCAGATTGAGAATGCTCTTCCTGTTCACTTTCATTTTAAATACATTTATTGCGTAGGATCTACAGTATGTCTGCATTGCTATCTTTTGATGTACAAATTTTAGTTCTGTTGACCCGTGCGCGCGTCTATTTTTGTATTTTGTATTGATTTACGGTTTTTTTTTTCGTATCATCATTATATTATTATTACTATTTGGCGATGTATATGTACGCTCATTCAATTCTAATTTACGTTATATTTTTTTTGCTGTATTTTTTATGTACCTTGTTGCGTTGGGGATGTGCCATACCAAGGCCGCAAGGACGTTCCTGGGCACCACGTCTTCATTCTTGATGCTTAGTTATTATTATTATACTTTTTTCCATCGCTTATCACCCTGGACAGGGGTGCCCAGTCACTGGACTGCAGACGCATGCGCAGAGAAGAATGTTTCGCAGAAATATATTGCACATGGTAGGGACGCGATCTAGAGCACAGTCAACAAAAATAGCGGCATCCAGCAAGTGATTATTTTAAAGGTATCTTAGGAGATAACCACCATAACAGTGATCACAATCCGGTACTCTAAAAATAGTTAAAAATATATATGATTCCAAAGGAATAAAGCTGGCGCACTTTCCTTCGTTTGTTTGTATTAATCACGGCATGTCGTGCTAAAGTGGCTTCGTTCAAAGCAAGCTCCAGGAGGTTTATACCTTGTTGAATTTCTGTGATCTGTTTAAATTTTATTTCAAAGATCTTATGGCTTTAGGACCAAACAAAAACTACTCAAGGTCAACGAATATTTTTTTCCAAATTGCGCCGCGTCTGCACACCCTAACAGACGCACTTCATAAAGATACGTGTTTTTTTTTTTTTTAACACAGCCACAAAAATAAGAGTCACATTTACATTCAATCATATTGTTCTATCGGGTGTCCGTTCAATAGGCTGAAAAACGCCTACCCTTTTTTACGCACAATGAAATAAAATAGTTTGACCCAAGGGCGAATATTTATCTCAGTGCCGGGCACTGTGAAATAGAATCTTGTAAATTGATTCACGTTAAATGCGTATATGATGTTAATATTCTCATGGACTCTTTAGTGAACACTAAAAAAGGTCCGACAGCGTCGTTTACAATGGTTAGGATTCGTTTCTTCCTCTGCGCCCAGTGGGTGTCTATTGTAATAACCGATGGTCCGTTTTGAAACCGAAGGACAGGAGTGGCAGTGTACTCCAGGCGCACAACATTCAAAACTAACAAACGTTAGGTCCTTCAAGATAAAACAATACTAAAATTACATCGCGTGGCGTCAATTTACGGTCTTTAGAGCTCGTCGCTTATACTCAGTGCTACTTTATGGGTCTTCTTTTCTTTTTCTTTTTTTTTCTTTAACAAACATTTAATACTTGGAATGGTGAGCGTGCTGGTAAGGATAAAATGTTCTTTTGAATATTTATATTAAAAGTATGGATGTTCGTATTCCTCGGTTTTGGGGTTTGGTTCAATATGACTATCATTCACCACCTCGTTCACGTCCTTACATTTTGATAAGAGAACTTCCATTGGTTTCTACAACGTAATGTTCTCAACCAATTAACGCTCTTCTGCGTTACTATGCGTTAATGTTACTGTATGTAAAAGCGCAAAAACATTCTTATGTAGCAAAGCCGTTTGTCGCAGAGGAAGTGCTGACTTTATATTATTTAACATAGTCACATTAAAAATGGTCACTTTGAATCGCTAGGTAGTTTCATGTACGACAGGGGATCCGAAACAACGATCACAGTCAAAGTGTCTACATTCGTTCTCAACGCAGCGAATCCCAAACAAAATCCTTTTGCACAAAATTGCATGAAACATAACTTTCCGGCGAGTGTTTGGCCTTGTCATAACATTTAGAGTATAGGCCGAAAGCCCTAAGTAAAGCAAGATTTTCCTAGAAAAGAAACTCGCATATGCAGTATTATTCAGACTTTAATGGATAACGAATGCAATTTAGTTTACACTTCACTGAAGGAAATATTTCCATTGTAGTTTGATATATCCAAATATACCTTGTATAACGCATTTTGACACTGGAAAACAATGTTTCATTGGAACGTGGCAGCGAATACCAATCTCTAATCATGATTCTCACTGTCCAGCGGATCAATCACTTCGTCCCGATTATATAATTTCTTTATTTTATATGCCATCCTTTCTAATGTTGGCAGCCTAAAAACTTACCATGTGTGAATAAATATATTTAATGCAAGGAAACGGGCTCTGAAGTGTTGCATGACGTTTCACCAAATTGAGTAAATCGACGTTTTGACCTTTCCATATACAGGGTCTTTCACGAAAGGTGGACAAATTCGATATTGCGAAAACTACGCGTCGCAACAAAAAAAGTCTTGTGTTCTTTTTGTGTCCTGGGCTAGGGGCCTATTTAGGAAAATTATTAAAGTCCGAGATAATTAGATTGTTAATTATTTTTGCGTAATTAACTTTTTTAATATTGTGTTTAAGGGCATAGTTTCAATTAGAAATTGCTCAGCGTCATCGAAAACCACTAAATCAACAAACTGCAGAACGATGAAAGGCACGCGCAGCATTTTACGGCTTCCTGAAAAACCGTACAAATTCGACGGGTTTTTAAGTTTCGGTTTGCTATCGGAGCGCATCTCGGCGCGGCAGCACTGTGCCCCGTTGAGAGATAGTGCATACAACCTTGCTGCGCTGTCATCGCGCGACACAGCAGACGCTGGTTGCACTATCTCTCCACGGGCGCGCGGTGCCGCCGGGGCTGAGATGCGCTCCGATAACAAACCGAAACTTCAAAACCCGTCGAATTCGTACGGTTTTTCAGAAAGACGTAAAATGCTTTGAGTGCCTTCTACCCTTCTGCAGTTCGTTGATTTAGTGTCTTTGATGCAGACTTGGACGTAGTTCAACTACTCTACTCAAACTACTGTAGTTTAACTACTTTTCCGAGTAACTTGGTAACTTTTAATTACAACTTGATTTGGGTAATTAGTAGTTTAATTTAACTACTTTTTTTCAAGTAACTTCTACTCAAATTACTAACTACTTTCAGAAATCTAGTTGCTAATTTTTCTCATCACGAAAGTTTGAGCACAGAAATGAATAAGACGCCGGCAGATGAGCTGGCATATCCCGAACAAGGAGCCCCCCACATTCCGTTCCCACTGACTCGGCAGCCGTAGAAACTTCATCACATGCGTCCGCAGGGCCAAGGTGGCGACGAGCAGCTTAAAGAATAACACCTGCGGGCACGAACGCAGGAAGACGTGCTTCAACAAGCCTTGGTCGGGTATTGACCTAATCCGGTAACGCACGCAGGCGCCGCGCCTCCGGCTGCAACCGTGAAAGACGGGGACACTCCGAGGGTTGTTGTTGTTTTCATGTTGCCTGCCTTTAGTGAGTTCTGCCTCAAGCGGTTTGGGGTTCCATGAGGATCGCAACTGAATGACCTCGCAGCTGGGCGCTTGTTCCCATGGTCGCATCGTCGTCAGCGCATACGCCTTGCAAAGCCGGACTCCCCGCGCACAAACCCTGGCACGGATAATCCTGTTCATGGGAGCACGTTCCCGCTTCCAGCTGCAACGGTACGAGCGACGATGCTTGTTCACGTTATCACTCCGCGTCCTTCCGACCTTCCATGCCAGGGAGACCTCCTCTTTGTTAAAAACGATTTACCTGTCAGGCGTGTCAGGCGCGTCAGAATACAGTAGTCGCCGGCGATGATTGCGAGTTACTCTTGGGAGTCCGTTTGTTGGACCCAGCGTCAGCGGCGAAGTATACTTTGGTTCATCTTCTGTTAAACCAAAACAATTCTTTTTTTTTTTCAGTAGCGTAGCACTAGCACTGCAACGAGACGCGCAGTCGTCCGGATGATCTCATCGTGATGCGAGATTTGAACTTTGACAGTCGGGTGCACTCACTCAGCGTACTCTCAGAACGTCGTCGGAATAAAGAGGGGCCAGTCATAACAATCTCAACTTGCCAAAGGAAAAGGAAAAGAGGAGGTTAGTTTGTTATAAAAGACCTCTACCCGAGGCAAACCTCACATGTTGCGTCATGGACACCTAAAATGCCGACACTCTCAAATTCAACGCTGCCGTTCCATCCAGCGCGTCGGTGGAACGTCCGTTTAGCTTGGCTGGGGACGTCTTTAGAAGGAAAAGGGGAACACTTTCCTATCAAGAACTTTGAAAGTCAATCGCTTCTGCGAGCGAATAAATTATTTTGGTGAAAAGTGCAAGCCATAAAATGACTGCATTTATTTTAGCTCGCAGGGTTTTTCATGGATCAAAACTGCTGTTCATTTTGCTACTACAAAAATATAAAAAGTAACTTCGAAAGTAACTTCAAAGTAACTCGCTACTTTTTACAGTAGTTAGTAGTTTACTCAATTACTATTACAAGCGCGTAATTTCTACTCTACCTCCAATTACTTTTGGCGTAGATACTCAGTAACTTAACTTAGCTATCTTTTTGAGTAATTTGTACATGTCTGCTTTGATGACGCTGAGAAATTTTCTAAATGAAACCATGCCCTTAAATCCAATATTAGAAAGCAAATTACGAAAAAATAATTAGCAATAAAATTATCTCGGACTTTAATAATGTCCTAAATAGGCCCCCTGGCCCAAGACCAAAACGACACGAGCCTTTTTTTGTGCGACGCGTAGTTTCTCGCAATATCGAATTTGTCCACCTTCTTCGTGAAACACCCCGTATATCATCATCAGAATGAGAAGAGTGAAGGCGAGCGTCGCTCGTCTCTTTGTCATTTACATTTTTGGGGGTGCAGTTGTTTATATGTATACTTTATTTTTTCCTTTACACTCTCCTTCTTTCTTGCTTTATTTTTTGTTGTTGTGTTAAGCAAATATTTACAATCTTGGCTGGGTTCAGTGCGGCCAACATCCGAGGACACTTCTTTTTAACAAAATTTTATTCAAAGATTCCTTAGATTTCCTTAGATTTCTCTACGAAAATGCCTTTGTATCCGTAAATACTGAGTATTGTCGTTATGTCGTTCAGCTTGAAACTAGACGACGGCATCAACAGGTGACCGCTTAAAGATTTCAAATCACTTCGCCAGCCTTTTCAAATTTTGCAATTACACAATAACTATACGCGCGTACAAGATAACGCATTAAGATAATCCTTCGCACCCTCTCTCTCCTTTTTTTCTTGGCGTTTCTGAATTGCGGGGGTGAAATTAAGCCCATTCATGAGGTTGCAGAGGAAAGAAAATGTTCGTTGTCTCCTTGTCCAGAGTTTGTTTTATTCTTTTCTCTTGCCAGACTGTAAGGACCTTTAAATATATTGTTCATTATACGAAGAACTGAAACAACTCCTAATGATTAAAGCAAAATCTTATTTTTAGTGACGTCTTCAATATGAAAAAGCAAAAATAGTCTAAAGAAATAAAATAAAAGCAATACCATTTTCGTGCAAAAATCGAAAAACAAATAAAGCACATTGTGCATTTTCCAAAAACGTGACTTTAATTCCTTTGAAATGTTTTACAGACAGGACGCATGGTTACCCCAGCAAGCCACCTTGGTGTTCCAATCATTCCTTTAAAATTGTGTAAATATCCACACCTCTAAAAATACCTTTTGGGATATGGGTCACAGTAAACAACGTGCATTCTTGCGCAAAGAACAAAAAAGCACCACATTCTGCCGATACTCAAAATCTTCTAGATTGTCGGATAAGTATGTCCTTTTTTTCCCTACACCAAGGCCACTATCTTCAATTATAGGAAACATTCCAACCGCACTGGCCGGTGTTGCTGACAAGAGTCAGAAATGTTCTGATGGAAATGGGTCTTCGACATGCCCCATTATATTAGGTCACCAGTGTAAGACCGAATGCAGGGTGGTTTTAACTTGGTGAGCGGTAATGTAACCAGCTCTTTGAGGTTCTTATGGCCGAAACATTTATGTTGCCGTATACTATGGATTGCCTTCATCGAAGTGAGCACTTCGATAGGAAATAACCAAAATACTTCCTACGCGTAAACAGTTCCAGAAGGCATCCCTATAGACCTTCCAGCTCTTTTCACCCAGGAGAAAATTTCTGAGTCATTGAGCTGTGAACAAGGGTGTATTCTCCTCATATTTTAAGAAAAGAGCTACTGCGCACGTTAAGAACCAATAAATATAGAAAAGTAGCCAAAGATTTTCCAGGAAGCACAGAAAGCAATGTTGCCTATAGTGCAAGAAGCAAACAAAAAACAATCTATAAGTCACCCTAAACACTTGGAAAGTCTATAAATTATACTTCCGGACAGCGCCGCACTGAGCAAGAAAGCACAAAGCCAATATAAATTTATACACCCACATAGAGACGAAGGCGACTTTGGGAATCTTCGCCAACTCTGAATTTTCGGTCGTTAACGAAGAGCTGTCTACTTACTCCTTCATCACGCCCGCTATGACTCGTGCACCAAGAAGCAGCATAATAAGCAGTCGAAGGTGTGTCATTTTCGTGCCTGTGTCTCATGACCGTGCGGAAACGGCACTGACCGCACCACCAAGTCTAAAGTGTAGTAGACAAACGGGTGCTGTTTTATTTTTGTGCATTTTTTGTCAACTTCAATAAAACGAGTAGAAAAAAATTAATAACACAAGTTATGGCGTCTTAATAAAACAAAATACCGCCGCTACCTGACCAGCCACTGTTTTAGCTACGCCCAATGAATCACCAGGTAAGATTAGCACCATCACACGCTGTACACCCGATGCCCTCCCCAACGAAGGTTGCAACCCGGGGTCTCAGTCATCCCACTCATGTGCTCGGGCAAGACCACCACTCGCCAATAGAAAGTTTAGAATTGCCGCACATCCGATACGGTACGGGGCTTGCCGGTACGAACTGCGCAAGGCAGCCTTGCGGCGCAGTTCGTACCGATTTCCCAACGCACCGCATCGGACGTGCAAACCGGTTCCTTAAAACTATCTAATGACGTAATATGTTTGGAGAAAACATTGGCTTCGGGAAGTGCGAACAAACGTCCTTGAGATGGGGCCAGTGAAGAACCCGTGACAATCCGACGGCTTTGTGGAACTGTGATGGAAGGACTTAGGACCCAGTTGCAACGTTCTTGCGGTGGCATCAAAAAGCTTGTTACGTCTTAATACGTTTTATGGTCCTTGGTGTGATTGTGTGATGGTTGTGAGCGGCGTCTGCGATTCTGTGCATCATAAGGATTATTATTCTCGTTTTAGAGCGAAGCTCTTCGGCGCCTGTTTCCGGCTTGAGCGGCGTCGCCGGTTGCCTGCCGGAAAATTATTGCTCATAATGCACCGCCTGCCGGTATTATGGCAAATTCTCCCGCTAAATTTGGCGGAAAATTTTCTCGCTAAATCTAGCGGAAAAGGTTTCTGACAAATCTAGCGGAAAAATTTCCTACCCCCAATTTAGCGGATAAATTCTCGCTAAATCGGGCCGAGAATTTTCCCGCCAAGTTCAGCGGAAAATTTCCCTATAAATTCATGAAAATTTCCGCTAAATCTAGCGGAAATATTTTTCCAAGCAATCTGAAGAAAGTAAAAATTTCCACTAAGAAATGGGAGGCAGGGAGAGGAGGAGGGGCATAGCCTTCTCCGTACCTTCTCCTCAAGAGCTGCAATTTACCTGGCGTTGCTAGGAGTTGTAACGGCTTTCATTTTTAACCACCTATCAAGGAAACTGAAATAGCCCTCGTTATAATCAAACGGGAATTTTCCAAAAACGCCAGTAAAGTCTAGTGCTGAATTTTTGCTATTTTAATCAGTTTCAGTGGAACATTCACGGATAACAACCATAAATTAAATATATGAAATCGCCCTGTATTCTCGCCACAACTTAAGTTAACAATAAATACCTACCCGGCAAGAGCTTCGAAAAACATGCGAACTTTCTCCGCCGAGTGGAGAAACGAACCGTAAAACGACGAATGCGCTTTGTAATAAAACGATCCCATAGTTCATTCTAAGGACACTGGAACTCTTTTTGCTCTAGACCACTTCTGAGGCACTGAAACATGCTCATTTAATGCATTTTTTCCTTGAGAAGCTTAACCGCTCCTCTGGCTTCGTTCAAAAACAACCCATATTTCCAAACACTGCAGTGGTTCAGTTATCAGGAACCCCCACCGCTTTTATTTTGGACAAAAAAAACGGTATCTACTATACACTTCCACAGTCTTAGAAAAAAAAAAGCTATTGGACGCCCCTGCTAAATAGGAAAAATAAAACGATCTCTTCTCGATTCTTCTCTACTTTCTCCGAATGAAAACGTGCCGCCAAGAGGTGTCACCTTCCAGCTTGATTGCACTGTGAGTCGGGGTCAGGAAGTCCGAGAACCGCGCTCAAACTGATTCGTTTAATATCAAGGGCAGAGGAAGACCGCGACCTCTATCGACTGGAAGAGGTCCACTAGAAACCAGATAGGGCGATGGCAGCGACTTTTCAGTTCCGGAAGCTAGGCTAGTAAGAACTGATCGATGTTATAGACCTCTCAAAAACTTTGGACGAAGGGTCACAAAGCCTGCACTTGGTGTAGAATGAGTCACG